>LPNX010730844.1:25692-59148 GCA_001517045.1 Pseudotsuga menziesii | reverse complement strand
TGTATATATATATATGTATATATATATATGTATATATATATATATGTATATATATATATGTATATGTATATATATGTATATGTATATATATATATGTATGTATATATATGTATGTATATATATGTATGTATATATATGTATGTATATATATGTATATGTATATTTTGAATTCTTTATAAAGGAACCATGTTCATGATATTCATGCACTTGAAAAAATAAAATATGTGCAACATGAAATATAATTACAAATAATATATATATATATTTTACTATGGAACTAGTAGTTACAACTGCATACACGATCACTCCATATTTTACTTAATTCTTCACTTTTACAAAGATTGGGTTCTGAAGAATTTTTGGAAACTACGATCTTGAGCTCTTAAAAATTCTTTGACTCTCTTTGTCATGTCCCACCCCTCATCCCGATGATGGAGAGGACACAACCAACACACTGCTGCTGTCAACGATAAAAATAGCCCCATGAACATAAAAACATAAACATGAATTGGATTAAAAACATAACAGATGCATAAATCATTAACATGCAATAAGTATAAAACATGCAATATATAACAAGGAAAGCAATAACATCCATTCAAGCATTCAACCCGTTCATAATAATTCATAAGAAGGTACAAATGTAGAGATAAAATTCACAAGAATACTTATCTTGAAATAATCTTGTCCCGCAACTAGCTACGTTGACGCAACATTCCACCCAATTGTAGGCTAGTGTGCTCATCATTCTCTCAACATCACTGCCACCCTTGAGCTCGACATGATTCCATAAGGCACTAGGGAACAAAAGGATCACTCATAGCCAAAACCATACACCCACAGTTAAGCCAACGCACTATTGGGTTTCATAGACAGTCCAACCAAGCCAATAAGTAATTGGGTTTTTGAGGCTGCTAGGGAAACTAACCAATGACACATGGGTCCCTTGGACTTACTCATCCAAGCAAATTTACCTCCACACATAGTACATCCATTAAAAGATAGATCAACCAAGACAACCTTCTAATTAAGCACGGGCAACCATTTGGGTATCATCAAAACGTACATGGGAAACCAAAACGGAATGGTTGAGGGGAAACAACCCTGCAAGGGAAAATACATTTTCATAAAATGTTCTTATGCATTAGGGAGGCCATTCGACCACCACAAATCCCCAAGTCAAAATATGAACTCAGAAGACGTTCTTGAGCATTGCCGAAGCAAAAACGAGCATCATTCACACCCAAATTGGGAGATCTTGGTTCCCTCACCATCGAGAAACAAAAAAATGAATTTATGGGCATGGAACAATGAGGAAAACCTCAGGAAATCATGGGGAAAACGCCCAACAAGCTCAACTTCCTGAGGAAGATCAAAATTGACCTCTTGAAACCCCCAAAACGTGAATCACTGCTGCACATTCACTGAACAAAACAAAAACGAAATTTCCCAGCTATGACAATGATGAAATCCATAGGAGAAACACCCAGGAAGGATCCCAGCCATTGGGAATTTACCAAATTGAATTCCCAGCCATGGGAAAAATGAAGGAAAACAACAAAAATGTGAGGAAGAATGCCCCAGCTATCTCTAGCTACGTGAGGAAGCAAACACATGGGTGAATAATGGCTTGGGAAGGCGTTTCCCAACATTTAATTTCCCAAGAAGCCATGAAAACGTTTTCCAAAAATGGGTAACTCCCCAAATTCGAAATTGACCCCCATACCTTTCCCATCCCAAGGAAATAACTTCCTTCACCAATTTTAGATAACTGGGCATAAAAGACAAAAAGGGGTGGTTGACAACTTGATGGGTTTTCCCTTTGACATTTGGCCTTTGTCCCATAGGATCAAGGTTTTATTAATTCCCCCTCCCTATTCCTTGTGAAACCATGCCCCCGTATCTTAAACATTGTGGCGTGTAGCTAGCCGTGGTATTTTTATTAATGTCGAATTTTACATGGTGTCTCAAATACATTGTTCCTGGCTAGCACATAAACCATCGGCATCGATTTTAATCGATGATACATAAGACAATAAATCCTTGGTGGGGCCTTTGCCTTGAGCTCCACACCATGATTTAATACAATATTTACATCATATGCAATTTAATACCATGGGTCAAAACTAGGGTGTTATAGTCTTCTCATACTCTCTATCTCTTCCAGTACTCTATTTTTTTCCCTTTACATAGATACAACCAATGAATTTTCTTAGAAGCTACAATAACACATATTAACAAGAGTAATAAATTTTCAATCGAAATATACCTAAGAACTTGTATTCTAAACTATTGTGTGACTGGTTAAATATGGTGAAACAAGAGCGCCATATCTTGACTGATTGATTAATTTTTTTTTACGTCTATAGACTCTAACTGAGTCGGTGGTGATATAATAGACACCATCTTGTAATTATTATTTCTGAAACTCCCCCTTAATTATGAGCAAATGGGGATCATTAAACAAAACTTTGATTAAAAAAATTGAGAGGAAAAAAAATTATTACATAAAATTTGCACCCTTAAACAAATTCACATATACTGGAATGTACCCTAGCCAATGGTTTTGTAAAATTGTTTGCCAGATTATATTTAGACCTACAAAATTCTAAACAAATTTCATTATTATTTACTAATTCTCTAATAAAATGACACCTTATGTCAATATGCTTGGTTTTCTTGTGAAACACACAATGTTTTTACAGTGCCATGGTTGAACTGTTGTCACAGTATATTGTTATGTGTTCTCTTTGGTTTTGCTACAAATCTTTTAACGTTTTGTGCATCCAAACACCTTGAAATCCAATGCTTGTATCTGTGGCATACTCTTCTTTGTTGATGACAGAGTTACAATGGGCTATTAATTTGAAACCCATGACACAACACTTGTAAAAAAATTGAAAGTATACCCAAATGTGCTTTTCCTATCATCTATGATTCCCCCACAATCATTGTTAGTGTATCTAACAAGTCTGAAATATTCTATAGTAAAGTACATATACAAAAACATTTTTTTCCATTCACATACCTCATAATTATTTTACCTACTTCCCTTTTGGTGACTCCATAAACCTTGAGATAAGACTTACTCCATACATAATGTATGGATTTATCATAGTAAGATACACAAGGCTTCCAACTAGCCTTTTATAGGTAATCTGTTAGTAGATGAATTGAAGGAAGCTATGAAGAAAGGGTTAGAGATGACAAATCTAGGTTTGATGAAGTTCTTTCGTGGCATAGATGTAGAAGACTCAGAAAGGGTATATTTATTTCTTAAAGTAAATATGCTAATGATGTTCTTAATCGATTCAGAGTACTTAACTGCAAACCAACACCTACATTTGCGGTAACAAGTACAAAGTTTAGCAAGGAAGATAAATGTCCGAAAGTATATCTGACATTGTATAAGAGACTTCTAGGAAGTCTCATGTATCCCATAGCTATGAGAATTGATACTATGTATGTATTCATCTTGATTTCCAAGTTCATGGAGTCTCCCAAACACTCAAATTTGAAAGTTTGAAAAATGATCTTAAGATGTGTTGTAGGTACATCCAACTATGGAATTTTATACTCAAGCACTCAGTATAATGTTTTATGAAGTTAAACTAACAATGGTTTTGCAAGAAATTTGAATGATAAGAAGAGCACTTTAGGTCATGTTTTTCATTTTTGATTAGGGGTGATTTCTTGGGCATCAAACAAGCATCACATTGTGACTATTTCTTACTAGAAGTAGAATATGTAGCAACAACATCAACGACATGTGAGGCAGTCTACTTATACAGAGTTTTATAAGGTCTTAATAGACACAAGAAGTACCAATACCAATCTATTGCGACAACAACTGAGAAATCATCCTATCCAAAAACCATGTATTTCACCATAAGATAATGTATAAATTGAGGCTCTAATACCACGTGGAAACACAAGATAAAGATATAGCTAAAATATATTTCTCACAAGTATGCACAAGAAAAATAGAGAGAGTAATAATGATACTGAACACAAGTGAAGTGAATAATAATAATTAATTATTACACTAGTAATACATCCGTATAAAGGAAAATAGAGTTTCTAAAAGGAAACTCATGCTAGCTCATAAATTAGGAATACTAAATATGTTAAATCCCCATAGGTGACTAAAGACCTTACCAAATATATCAAGCAACTCATGAATTGACTAAAGCATGAGTGAGTGATAATGAGTGATGGAAATTATTTCTAATCATGGACTCTGGATAGAAAATCATGGAGGATGACTTGGTCGCAAAAGATGCCATTTTTTTAAAAGTTTGACTAGCTTTCCCTTATCCATCGAAAAACAAGATAAAGTTGTCTATTGACATAAAAAGACATGAAGGCACCATTTCCATTCCGGGCACTCAATAAAGTTGGTAGAATTGAACTAGAATCAACAAAAAGACACTCTTGAGGTAAATGTGGAAAGTATTGACTAAGTGATGCAAGTGTAGGCCAACTACCTAGTCTAGAATACACGAAGTTAACAAAAAAATATTAATTATTTTTATCCTAAGTATGGAGTGGGGTTTATAATATTCTAAAACCCCCCTTTAAGTATAAATATATGATGGATTATCTAAAATAATATTAGAAATATAGATGTATATACGACCCAACAACAAGCATTTGGTCACCTTTACAATTATTGTTGTCCAAAAAAATGAGAAAGAGGAAAAACCACATGAGGAAAATCCTTCATCAAGAAAGAACAAGGAACAAAATGAACATCATGTCTTTAGTATGTATTTTATTCTCTTGAATGAGTTGACTGAACTACTTCTGGTGGAAGAACTTGATGAAGAAGTTGTGAACTCCATGATCATGTGCTAGAGTGTAGTACCTGCAATAAAGAAGAAGATAAACTCACTGTAGTTCATCATCTGATGAAAGAGGAGTATTATCTGAATGATTCTCTCTTCTAACATACTCTTATATGCAAACAAAATCTAAATTTGAAAAGAGATCTCTGCACACTCTTTTCCAAAGCGTAAAAAATTCAATACAATCAGTCCTTGTATAACTGCAAAATGGTGAAATGGACCATGTATCTTCCTTTCAAACTGCTGTAACACCTTTCAAATTCTCAAATGAGGAAGAAATGAATTAGAAATATTAGAAATATTATCATATGGAGCAAAAAATACCAAAGGTATAGTTCCTTTATGAGGATATAGGGCTATAGTAGGAAAAGGTTGAGCAATTGGATAAAACTAATGAATGTGTAAATCTGAATAATAGATGGATTTGAAATATGAACAATAGATGTTTAGATCAGATACAAATGTGAGTAACATAATTCTAAGTATGAATAATGTCATAATTAACCAACCAGTGAAAAATAGACAAGACTTGAAACCAACATAAATAAGTAACATTGCATATGAATCTAATAAGGAATCAACTAGTGAACTTGGGGTTTGTATAGTCTTAGGAGTATTCAAAGGATAGGTAAATGGTATTAGATGTCATAAATTGCATCTTATATTGAAAACTTGATTCTAAATCAGATTCATAATCATTTGAATGGAGTGAGAAAGAATTGTTTGAAGACAAGTCAGGATCTACTAGAAAAACACAACTATTGGGAGATGGATCTAGTGGAATGATAGGTGATTTATCCAAGAAAGACACTGAAATTTATTATTTTCATATATCATAAAATGAATCTATATCATATATTTGAGGGAAAAATTTAAGTTTGGCACTCAAGGCACAATTGATATTACCTTGGGACTGTGCACCGTGACAATGTTCTAAGGATTGAACAAGCTTCTCTAGTTCATCTCGTACATCAATGGTATGCTTCTCAAAAAACTAAGACATGATGCCCATATTATTCTTGAAACATTTATTCTTAGAATTAAAATATTTTTTACCATAAGAACACTTGGATGTGATCCCTTTCTTCTTAACTTTCTTTGAATCTTCATTAGTAGGTTTTGATCCTTCATCTTCATTATTTGACTTTGGCTTCTTCTCTTTCACTATTTGCTTCTCTTTTGGATTTTCATTATTAATTCCTTGAACTATAAGAGAATGATTCTTTCCCTTGGAGATTCTAATAGCTCCCATTTGGATCAATTTGTCTTGCTATTTTGTAAGTGAATAAAAGAATGTTCTCAAAGATGTCATTTTCCAATTTGAAATAATAAGCCTAGTAGCACGAAATGTTGACACAAAAATTGAGTATTCATGGCCAAATTTTGAGAGGGTGAAAAAAATCAATTGATATTCCTTCTTCTCAGCCCCACATTGGTTGAGAAGTGACTTGGACTTGGTGAAGAATCCTTTAATGGAATTGAAACTGCTTGGACTCAATGATAATAACTCATTTTCCAATTGATGCACTCTTATCTCATCTTGTACTCCAAAGAGAGACTCAAGTTTGGTCCATACTTGGTTTGGAGTGGTCAAACCATGAAGATGAAAAAGAATATTGGGAGAAATTGGGAGACAAATAAATCCATAGGCTTCATCCAACCTATTATGCCACTTATCTTTCTCAACAACATCATTGAGCTCATTCTCTAAAGCCAAAGAAACTATATAGAGTCCCTTACTGCGCAACAGAATGTCATTGTTGGAATTAGAGTAATGATAGTTGAATGGATTCATGATCATATCTCTAGAGGAATCCATGCTTAGTTTTTGTTGCACTCTTGGAGATTCTCTCTACGACCTACACAAATATAAACTAGGAGAAATACTTGTAAGCTCAATTCAAGATCTTCTTTAGAGAGGGATAGGATGTTGGATGCCCTCTGATGTAGAGTATGGATTTCTCCTCAAATATGTAAAACTTGAAAATATAAAAAATCTAATGTAGATATTTATATATTGAGAAACCTCATGCTCTCATACCATGTAGAATTGTGTCTCTAATACCATGTGAAAACATAGGATAAAGATCTAGCTACAAGATATTTCTTACAAGTATGTAGAAGAAAAATAGAGAGAGGAATAATAAGACTGAACACACAAGAAATGAAGAATAACAATTGATTACTAATCAATGAATTGATTGATTATTACAATTGTAATACATCCTTATAAAGGAAAATAGAGTTGTTAGAAGACAACTCATGCTAGATCATAAATTAGGCTCATTAAATATTATAAAGCCCCATAGGTGACTAAAGCACTTTCCAAATATGTCAAGGAGCTCACTAATTGACTAAAGCATGAGTGAGTGATGATGAAAAATTGAGGCTCAAAAGCAGAGCTATTTGGATTGAGGGGGGAAATAACAATTCAAAGTTATTCCATAATTTTGCTTCTTATTGTAGAAATTTAAATACTACGTTAGATATTTATGATGAATATGGGGTAAAGTCATGTTCTCAGGGAAAGATTAAATTAGTTACAGAATCACACTTCAAATCTCTTTTCAAAGAACCAAAGAGAGCCCTGATTGGTAATCAGTTAAAAGTACTTGAAATTTTTCCCTCTTTATTCTCTGGCGAAGAAAGATTGGAAATAGGAAAGGGAATTTCTCTAGAGTAAATTCATGGGGTTCTATCAAAATTTTCAAAGCAAAAAAGTGCAGGTCCTGATCGGTGGACAATTGAGTTGTTCTTGTTTTTTTATACTATGGGAAATAATCTATAAGATGTTGCAAAGATTTCTAGGAAAGAATGTTATATGTTTGGATCTCTTAATGCAACTTTCATCACTTTAATTACAAAGAAGGATTCCCCAAAGACCTTCTCTTATTTTAGGCCAATTCCTCTTTGAAATTCGGTCTATAAACTGGTGACTAAGATCATAGCAGAAAGAATAAATACATTCCTTTCAAAATTTATTTCAATTGAACAATATGGCTTTCTAGCCAATAGGCATATCCAAGAGTCAATTGGTACAACTTAGGAGTGTATTCACACAATAAAAACTAAGAATCTATGCTTAATGACTATGCAACTAGATATGGAAAAGGCTTATGAAAAAGTTAATTGGGACATCTTGAGGTTGGTCCTTCTTCAGATTGGTCTTCCTAATAAGGTAGTGAGTTGGATTTTATCATGTGTATCCACTGCAAAATTTGCTGTTCTTGTAAATGGGTCTCCTACGTCCTTTTTCAAAAGATAAAGAGGATTGAGACATGGATGTCCCCTCTCTCCAATATTATTTTTATTAATGATTGAAGGGTTTAAGAGACTGATTACAAAAGCTAGGAATGAAGGATTGCTCTCAGGTATAAAATGTTTAAATGAAATTATCATTACACATTTTCTTTTTGTAGATGTTGTAATCCTTTTTGGTCTGGATAATTTAAAGGAATGGAAGACTATGCATTATCTGTTGGAACTCTTTTGTAATGCTACAAGAATGGAAGTAAACGTAGAAAATTCTTTCTCGTATATCTATAAATTTTAGCCTGGTTTTACTTCAGAACTAAAGTGTCTTTTTCTTTATGAAATTGATCATTTGGAAAATGGATTCAAATACTTGGGGTTTTACTTAAAACCTAACAACTACAGGGTGAAATATTGGGTCTGGCTGATAAAGAAGATAGAAAAAAAGATATCAAACTGGTCCTACAGATTTCTCTCATTGGGTGGTAGACTCACTTTAATCAAATCTACTCTACAAAGTATTCCCGTATACTAGTGCTCTTTGATTATGCTTCTATCCTCAGTCATAAAAATCATCAGAGCTAATATCTTACACTTTTTATGGGAAGGTACAGGAACTAAAAAGTAATTCCACTAAGCCCCTTGGGAATTTCTGGCTACTCCAATACACTTGCGAGGATGGGGTATAAATAACATATCCTTATTTAACTCATCTCTATGTTTAAAATCATTGTGGAGATGCCTTTTTTATATAGGTTTATGGAGTAAAATCACGAGAACAAATATTTAAAAAAAAGAATGTTAGTGAATGGATTCAGAACTATGTCTTTCATCTGATTGGTGCTTCAGTAATATAGAACAATTTTCTCAATGTGATACACTGGTTAAAAAAGAAATCTGCTGGGAAATTGGTAATGTAAAAGTGTTCTTATAGGTGTAGACACTTTTATTAGGGATAAATACGATTCCTATATGTATCATGGAATTATTGAAAATTTAGAATGGGTTAATATGAAGAAACTAGATCTGCTAAAAATACCTAAATGGTTTGTAATTAAAGGAGGGCACTGGCTAGAGGCAAGAGATTCGGGTCTTTTTGGGGATTTGGCTACTGAGTGGATTTCATACATTGAAGTTCTTAAGGAAGCTGAGATCGAACTCAATAATGGGGAATATATCTTGGTTTGGCCAGAAAACAAAAATACTGGCATACTTACAACTAAGCTAGCCTATGATTATATTTCCTGGCATAGGATTATTTTTGAACCAAAATGGTGGTATAAACCATTTTGGAATTGGGAAATACCACAAAAATTAAAATGTCTCTGGTGGTTGTCTTTAAAATATAAAATTATTACTTAGCACCACTTAAGGAAAAGGGGATGGAAATGACCAAGTGTTTGTCCTCTTTGCAGACAATAAGAAGAAAAAATTCTCCACCTTTTTGTTAACTGTATTTTCTACAAGCAAGTTTGGAACTTTGTTCAATATTTTCTTGGTTTTAGTTTGGTGTGGGGTACTGATAACGTGGAGACTACATTTACTGATTGGTGTCACAATAATGATAATATTAAACTGCTGGCCATTTTTATTTCTTGGTCTTTGTGGAACTCGAGGAACAAAGCTGTTTTTTAGGATGATATTCCAAATGTTTCTTTCTATGGTATTAGGGGTATTAACCTCTTCTTTGATTATGTGGACCTCAACATTAACAAGAAACTCAAAAAATACTATCCTAATGCATTGTCTGCCTCTGGAGATGTAGGATACTTTGATGGAGCATCCTTTCAATACAACTGTGGTTGTGGTATGATTATTTTTCTAAAAAAAATCACTACTTTTATATTAAGATGGGGGGTGGTCAAGGCTCCAACACAAAGGCTGAACTTCTTATCCTTTTTTGTCTCCTCAAATTCTTCACTTTGCAAAGAATATTAGATCTATGTATCTATGGTGATTCTAAAGTTCTATTTGATTGGATGAATGGTCTTTTGAAACTATAGGTGCTTTCTCTTAACTATTGGTTCTAGCAAGTCAAGGTTTCTAAAAGATTCTTCAGCTTAATCTCCTTCAGACATATCTCAATATTATATAATACAAGGGCAGATGAACTCTCCAAAAGTGCAATTTCTCTCAAATTTGGTATTCTAAGATTCGAAGAATATTTGGAAGTATGTCTAAGATATGATGGGGAAGTAAAGCTCTTATATTTGATCTAAGTTATGATAGTACCGTCTATAGTTTTTTTATTATAGAACTAGATACTTTGGTTGCATATTTTGGGTACTCAACTGGCTCATAGCTCATCTTATCATCCTCAATCTGATGTAGAAGAATGGATTGTAAAAAAATGTTTGAAGGGTATCTTCGATGTTTTGCAGTTGATAAACTAACATAATGGGTCAAGTGGTTACCCTTCACAAAATGGTGGTATAACACTTCCTTCCATACATCAACAAAAAGACCCCATTTATGGCACTTTATGGCTAACTCCCACCATCCATCATATCTTCACTAAAAGAATCCTCTAGGGTTCAAGCATTGGAATACCACATGAATGATCAACAACAAGTTCTTCAAATATTAAAGGACAACTTGAATCTAGCACAAAATCGAATGAAACAACAAGAAAACCAACACTGCAGTGAACCAATCTTGAATATGGGTGGTTGGGTGTTTATAAGACTACAGCTGCACAAACATATGTCCTTGAAGAACACCAAGAAGGATAATAAATGATCACCTAAATACTACACTCCCTACAAGTTGTTACAAAATATTGGTAGTATGAACTACAAATTGGAGCTACCTGCATCTTCAAGAGTTCATTTAGTTTTCGATGTTTCCTGTTTAAAGAAGGTAATTGGTGAAAATATACCAGTTCAAATGATATTACCATAACTTGACGAGGAAGGAAAAATCATCTCGGATCCTGAACAAATCACTGAAATAAGAACTAGACAACTTCAAAATCGATCAATTCTGGAGTATCTCATCAAATGGGAGAACTTACTTGGAGAAGGTTCAACATGGGAAGATGAGGAAAATACTTATTGAAAGGAGGGGCATGTTAAGCCCTTAATTATGGCACATTACCCCATATATTATGGCTCACTGCCCCCTATATTGTGGTTCATTACATATTATTTATGTCGGCTTAGGTTTATTAATGGGAATGTTAGTTGTTATTGTACACCTTTGTCTCCTATATATAGGAAGCGTTTGTCTTGAGTATGAAGCTTTGAAGCACATGAAAATATAATCAATTGGAAGTGTTGGGAATAAGCCATGGATCATTCCAAATTGATGTTGAGCATATGCTTTGGAACATCGGATCCTTATCCATTGCATCCCTAGGTGTATTATACAAGTACATCCTAGCATTAGTGTTGAGCGAGAAGCTCTCGAATTGCACTAAGGTGTAACTCCCTTTTTCTTAGAGTTGTATATGGGCTTTGAATAACGCTAGGAGTTACTAAAAATTAATTATGTTGAGTGAAAACGACTCATAAAACAACAACCTCATTTTACTTATTTTTAAGTTGATTAAATGAAATTTCAAATTTCTGTTTCTCATCAAGCACTGAAGAACTACCACGATATACGATGTAATCCAACATGCAATGAGGTTTAGAGCTACCTAAATTAGTTGACCAACCCTACCTGAAGGCCTTAATAAAAGAAATGATTATAAGCTAAAGAAAGTACTATGTGATTTGGGATCATGCTATATGATACCCAAAGTAAAAAAAAATGTTAACAATGATATATGTATATATATATATAGTTTATATATGATATGAATAAAAGGGTAAGCATATGTATTAATAATAGTAACTATAAATAATAATTGAAGGATTTATGCAATATTATTTACTATAAGAATTAATTAAATATTTTTGTACCTAAAAAGAGGTAAAATAGGAACTAGTCAAAGAGTTCCTATGTTAAGATAAATAAATATTAATTTCACCTAAATTAAGTAAAATATTATTTCTAGAAAACAAATGATTCTTGATCTAACTAAAATTTAACTTCCCATTTTCCAAATGATTGTATATAAAGACCTAAGCCAAAGAAAGGCTTGGGGATCTCAATCTATTCTATCTCATCATTGTTCTCCTAATAATTTTTGAGAGAATTTTCCCAAAAGGAAAGCAATATGGTAGATAACCTGATATTCCAGATAGGTGAAACCTTACCTTTAGGATCTCTAGACTTCTTTCATGTTGGAACCGGCTCGGGGGGATCTAGATTGAATCTAGGAACGGTTTTGGGTCATGGTTGGTTGGAACATGATGGTTATTAGAGGAAATTTCAACTCAAAATGGGCCTTTCAACCCTAATTCAAATTCAATGTCATCATGTGTTAGCCAATGAAATTGCTTTAAATTTGAAATATCGTATAGGTCTTAAATAATTTTTTAATATAATTATGGGGATAGGTATCATAAAAACTACTTTTTTTGTTCGTATTTTCGACATATATCCATGTGTTTTTACTCAATTTTCGATCGGGAGAGATTTTTGAATGTGGAATTAAATTATGCATCCAATGAGTACCCACAACAACATGCTTTTGACGGACCTTGCTACCCCAAAACAAGAAATACCTGAAAAAATGTGATGACATCATCATCACATTTTTTTTTCTTCAGGTATTTGTTTTTTTGGGGTAGCAGGGTCTGTCAAAAGTATGCAGTGTGGGTACTCGTTGGATGTGAATTTAATTCCACATCCAACGAGCTCCCTCGATCAAAATTTGAGTAAAAACACCGGGAGATATGTCAAAAATACGAACAAAAAAGTAGTTTTTTCTTTTCTTCCTCCAAAATGAATAAATATTATTTTCCTTAAGAGGCCCATTTTGAGTTGAAATTTCCTCTAATGTCCCAAGTTATTTGGTTGACAGATTCGAGGTCAGAATTATCCTTTTCCTTATTAATTTTGTGTGCTTAGGTGTGCAGGGTTCTAGCCATCAAACAAACTACACATTGCAAGTATGAGGGTTTCTACCTTCTCTTTAGTTCTTATATATTTTATTTAAAGTAGGGTTATAATCTAGAATAAAAATCTGTATATTGTATGTTTGCTTCAACTAGATTCTTCTTTTGTTTCCAGAGCCTTAAAGCCTAAATTTATTTGGATATAAACACTAGAAGTAGATGTTATGCTAGAGGAGAATATATTTACTTAAACATTATTAAATAGCTAGTAAAAATATAGTTTATATTATTTAGTATTGTTTAGTTGTCTTATATGCATTTCTTAGATTTCAAAACCCTAGTTATTCAAATAAACTAGCTATTGAAACTGTGCTAAAAAATTTAAAATACAAACCAGAGAATTCATTAAAAAAAACCATTTACAAAGTTATAAACCTACAGACCAGAGATCAAATCCCTGAGCTCTAGAACTTAAAACTATGTTCAAACCATTTTAATATAATTAATAAACTATGAACTAAAATAAATAAATTAAACCATAGATCAAATCTCTCACACCATTAAAATCCATCTCTAAACGTATATTTCCAACGCTGGCAGATTTCATATTTCCAGCACATATGCTTCCATTTTTCATGTTAAAATAAAACATGAACAACATATCGTAAGCGTTGTTTACAACCTTCAAAATAAATAGTAAATCCATGCTAAAGATAAACATAAATGTTGATAAGTTTTACAAATCCCACCATCGAAACCTGCGAAGGTTGGCTGTAGGCCAAATTTCATACAAACTTATCAACCAAATAAACAGAGAACCAAACTCACCATTTATATAAACAAAATTATTAAAGACAATCATTTTGTTTATCATCAAATAATTAAACTAAATGCACCCAGGATCGAATCCTATGGAATTCCCAACCCAAACCACAAACATATTTCATGAAAATAACCCACGATCGATTCCTATAGGCACCACTGCTAAGAAAAAAACATAAATGATGCGACATGCACAGTAAGGGTTTTGCCTCTCAGGCTACCCACAAGAAATTCAAGCATAAGCTGATAGTTTAAACAAATATGATTTACATTATATAGTCACATTATTAATAAACATAAAACCCTTAATTTACAGGTTGCGTATCCACCTAGTGGTTGAGACAAGCTTCCAAGCTCACAGTCGTAAGGTGAAACCCTAGCCATGATATTTATTAAATCCTACACCAACAGATTTACCATGATAAACATAGAATGCATAAAATATATATAAATACAGAGTCATGATATCCATGGTGCCATTGCAAGCAATGGCACTGTAAGCCAACATATGCACCATTAAGTTTAAACACAGAGCTTTCCATTAAACATTAAACAAAATACTTTACCAAATGTTACAACACGACGAAATTTATACATAGATCCGAACCATCTCTAGACAGTCAAGTTATTTTCCCAAAACCCTTTAGATATGAAAATACCATGGAAAATACTAACATAGTCGCATCCATTGGATGCCCAAACCAAATATCAAACCCAACCAATCAAAAGTACACAAAGAAACTTCTCCCAACCCAGAGATCAATTCTCTTCCAAAAACAAACACGCATAGGTAAGGGCCTTTGCATTTTTCGGGGATTACTCGCAAAGAGGTTACGTAGGACACCTAAGAAGCCACCATCGAATCCATGATATAGCCGTGATATGTACCCACACAGTCCCACACAAAACACCGTGAGAAGTATGCAAGCTACCAAACTAAATCAAATAAAAAACATGATAAGGTGCAGACCATCATTATAATCTTGCTTTGAGAGAGCAGGCAGGTTGTTACATTGTGTAGCATAGCTCCCGAGATCTTGAGACCACCCAGAAAAACTAGAGAGAGACCAAATGAAACACATAATGACCCTAACCAACAATTGAGGCCAAATGCCTACGCTTCCCTAGAAGCATTTAAGTCGCCACCATGTCCTCCACTATCCACGAAATCAAAACCCTCAGAGCTATAGCTTCGCTCACAACGAATTTCCATAGTTCACCACCCCAACGTTAAACCCATATCAAAACCATTGAATTCCACATTAAAACAAAGATGTATGGCATTTGAAATATTCCATAAACCAAATAATTTTTCCCTATAGTTTTTCGAAACACTTTTTACAAGGTTTTCAATGGAATATGGACCATGCCATAAATCCTATGCCTTATACCATAAAGTTTACAAACAGATGGATAAGGTTTTAAAACCTTAAACATAAAAAATGTCTACCATAAAGTTTATAACCTTACATATAAATCAATCTTGCATAATTGTAGGACTTAGGCATAGTTAGGCATAGGACTTTACTCCTCCCTTCACCAACTTGAACATGATAGTGTAGTATAGATGTAGTGCTGTAGGATGTCTTTAATTTCCATGGTCATAAACATAATTCACCACCAGAATAACCTGCACAAAATTACGATCCTGCATTAGTTCTCATTGAACTAAGTGATCCCCTTAAAGCAGCTGTAATCCTTACCTTTTCGAGTGGACCCTGAAGGGATAAACCCTTCCACTCCACCCCTTGACATATAAAGGCAAGTCAACCCTTTTAATGAATATAACCATAAACAAAAATTAAGACATATAAATAAGAAGTAAAATGTAAACTAACAAGCATCGATAAAATGTCCGCATTCAGTAGACAGACAGAGTAACCAAACAAACTAGCACATATAATATAAAAAACATCACATAAACACATCATCATCCGATATGAAATCAAGTAGAGAGAAAAACAACTTACGACACTTAGGTTCAGTACACAACCATGTATTATTCCGCAGAAGTTTAAACAATGTCCTTCAATTGTAGTATCTTATTAGCCTACAGTTTTTTTTTAATTTTACAATTTTAGGGACATTACAAGTGGTATCAGAGCCCAGATTCAAATACTAAGAGACCTAATGGGCGTTACCAAACATTCATTGCAGAAAATAATTATATTTGAAATTTTGTTCACTAACAGGAAGTTATTTGTTATTAAAATTTTTACATTGCAGGATTCAAAGCATAGTTCAGATCATGAACACGGAAGAAGACAACAATCGACAAGGAAAACTGAATACCCCCACTCGAGAAGAAGAACCAATGGTTGAATTAAATTTTGATATAATGAAAACAATACAAAGTCTGCAAGTAGACTGATAGAGTTTCAAATATGGTAATATGAATGAAAGAAAAGAGCGGCAAGCAATTAATGAAGCTTTACTGCAGAACATGACGGGAGGAATCCCGCATGGACAACCTACTCACTCAACCAACAAATTCTAGAAATATTTTTATCATAAATGAGCCAACATCCAAAAAGAAGAAGGAAAAAAAGAACACAACTTGAACCTCCATAAAGAGATTATCATGGTCTTTCCAGTGATAATTCCCTTTCTCCTTGCAGAAAGAAGCAGAGGAATAATGACAACCTCTAAGAAGAGTTCAGAAAGATAATATCCACAAGCTATGAAGGAGATATGAACACCAGGGAGAAATCTGAAGAATGAATTTTAGGTATGAGAAAATACTTTCGAGTACAAAACTACTCTAGTGAGATGAAATCCTATCTAGCCATCTAAAATTTAAATGGAAAAGCAACTAGATGGTGGAGATACCTAAAGCATACAAAAAAGATGAGGGAAAGAAAATCTGATGGAGGAACTTTCCCAAAATTTTTCAGGAGAAATACATGTATGAAATATTCTTCGATGGAAAGGTGAAAGAATTTCATGAGTTAAGGATGGGTTCCATGAGCATGGATGCTTTCATTAATGGATTTTGGATCTGTTACACTACGTACATTACATAAAGGACGACAAAGTGAAAATACAACAGTTTTTAGGATGTCTTCCTCCCAATTTTTGAGAGAGAATTGAATTTGACATGCCTAAAACTCTGGACACCACCCTACAAAATATAGGATTTGCTACGAGCATGGACAAATAAGGAAGGAAAAAATCAACAAAAGTCGAGACAAGTCTAGGGCCTTCTCGGACAACCACAAACTGGGTTTCAACCCACCAGCTTATAGAAAACAAAACAACAATTTTCTAGTGAATAAGAACATTAACAAGACAGGTACAAAGCCAAATGTACTAGTACCAAACGCTAACAGACCAACGAAAAATGGAGGAGCCAATGTTGCCCTGCTGAAAATAAAATGCTAGAAATGCCAAGGGCCCCATTATGATCGAGATTGTAAGAAAAATACCAATGGAGTCTTGCACAACTTACAAGAAGAACCAAAGGTAGAGGACATAACTGGAATATCGAGGATTTATGCAGCCTTGGCTGTCCAACATGAAGACCATCAGGCTACTATGGTCAAAATAGAAGGTAAGGTTTCAAACATTTCTATTTCAATTTTGATTGACCCTGGTGCCTTTTGAAGCTATGTATCGCTTAAAATTGTTGAGTTATGTAAACTAGACAAAGTTAAACATGAGAAACCATGACTGGTACAATTAGCCATAGGTACAAAATGAAAGGTTTCTGAAATATTTAGAGATTGTGAAGTAAACTTGAATGGTTTCCCTGCTAGGATAAATTTGAACAATTTATCCCTAGGATCGTATGATGCACTTATTGGCATGGACTGGATGGAACATCACCATGCCATACTCGATTATCTACACAAGTAAATCTTGTGCATAGATAGACAAGGGAATCAGACAAATATTCAAGGCATACCTAAGAAGGTTTCTGTTAGGCAGATATATTTCTTACAAGTAAAGAAGTGCATTAGGAAAGGATCCAAACTATTTGCAGTGAACATCCATGATGTAGAATCTGAGAGAGAGCAACACATCGAGAAATTTCTAGTTCTCGTAGAATTTATGGATGTATTTCCTGAGGAAATACCATGATTACCACCAAAATGAGATTTATATTTTTTCATAGAATTGACACTAGGATCAGTTCCATCTTCAAAATCCCCATACCACATGAACGCACCAGAGTTGGTGGATCTCAATTTGCAGTTGCAAGAGTTGATTGAGAAGGATTATATTCAACCTAGTGTGTCCCCTTGGGGAGAACCTATACTCTTCGTAAAGAAAAAGGACAGTACGATGTGGATGTGCATCAATTACCACCAACTTAACAAGATGACCATAAAGAACCGTTACCCACTCCCTAGGATCGATGACTTGTTCGATCAAGTAGAAGGAGCCAAGATATTTTCAAATATTGAACTTGATTGAGGAGGATATTGGTGGCCACCCACCTATTCCTCTTGGACCCCCACCATTGTTTCTTTCAGTTTTCCAGTTTTCTTAATTGTAGCACAATTTACTATTTTTGGCAGTTTTTGGGTCCTAAACTTTCGGAGTCGTTTTGAGGCCCTAAACGACCTTTTTTGGCATTGAATGGTTGGGAAAATATGAGTTTGTTCTGGACTTGATATTTGCTATTTATGGATGTAGTCCTTAAATAGATCTTTCTAACGATATATCATGCGTGTCAAACAGAGGTAGTATGCTAAAGTTACGACCTCGAGAAATTGATGTACCAAGTTACCAACGGGGCCCACATTAAGGTGTTTCACCTCCTAGGGTTAGGTTTTTGGATGTGTAGGGTTTCCATTGTTTCTCAATAATATATAGGCCTTTGAGCCTCATTATAACAAATATTTTAGAGGCATGTAGCTGCCACATCTCTTCTCAGAGATAAGCTACCAACACTCTAGCTAGTTTATTTCCAATCTGTATGTAAACAAGTTTTAGTTATTGATTAATGAAATGAAGTGTTATTTTCTCTGCATATTTGTTTCTATGGTTATTTGTGTATTCTGTTGCGTTCCTACATAAATCCGGATCAGAACTGCGCTTCGGTTACCATCAGGTACGGATCCATGATGGAGATATTCATAAAACAATATTTAGAATGAGATACGACCACTACGATTTTGTAGTAATGCCATTCGGATTGACCAATGCATCTACAAACTTTATGTGTATGATGAACAATATCTTCAGTAAATACCTGGATAAATTTGTATTGGTATTTATAGACGATATCCTGATTTACTCTAAGAGTAAAGCAAAACATGAGGAACATATCCGCATAGTACTATAGGTGTTATGCGAACACTAGCTTTATGTTAAGTTTAGTAAATGTGATTTTTGCAAACCAAATATATAGTACCTAGGTCACATCATCTCTAAGAAGAGGATAGCCATTGATTTGGAAAACATTAAATCCATAGTGGATTCAACTACCCCTACCAGTGTAACTGACATTAGGTCATTTTTGGGATTATCCTGTTACTACTAAAAGTTCATCAAGAACTTTTCAAGGATTGCTTGTCCCATGATTGCCTTGCAAAAGAAGGAAAACAATTTATTATGGACAACTGATCGCGAGGAAAGTTTTCAGAAGATGAAACAACTTTTGAGGACTGCATCGATACTACGAATTGCGGATCCCAATGGGGATTTTGTTATTTGCACGGATGCCAGCAAGGAAGAACTCGAAGGAGTCCTCTTGCAGAATGTTTGCACGATCTGTTATGAAGCGCGTAATTTAAAGTAATACAAAAAATTTATCCCACCCATGATCTTGAATTAGCAGCCATTATCCACGTCTTGAATATGTGGAGGCACTACCTCATGGGGAAGAATTTTCTTCTAAAGATAGACAACATGAGTTTGAAGTATTTATTTGATCAACTAGATCTAAATTCTAGGTAGGCTGGATGGTTGGATTTCCTTAGAGAGTACCATTTCGAGTTAAAGCATATAAAGGGCAAGGAGAATAAAATTACTGATGCTTTAAGTCGATGAGCTCATATGTTATAGAGGTGAATTTAAGTCAAATCGATTCAGATTTGCACGAGAGGATTAGGACGAAAAAAAGAGTTGACCGTTTCTATGTTGAAATTCTCAAGAAAGTCCAAGAGGACAGGTTGTTTCAACAAAAAAAGAGTATAAGGTAGATGAGACCAGACTATTGTGGTCCAAAGAAAGATTGTATGTTCCGAAAGGAGGGGACACTAGGTTCAACATCCTCACAGAATTTCATCGGAAACTCTTATTGGGGAAAATATTAAACAAATTATAACATATATCCAACGATTTAATTATCAACCCGGAGAGAGAATAAACTTGTGAGGTACATATAAAAATGAAAACAATCGAAACTGAAAATGAAAAGGGAAATTTGCATAAAAACAAACTCGTATTTGCAAAAAATGAAAGAACACACTTGCAGAAAAAGTAAGTACGTTGCAGAAAAATAAACACACTTGCAGAAACAACAATCAAGGCTTTGGGGAAACCCACTAAAGTGGATGCATATGGCTGTTACACCATGGAAATCCCAAAAACATTTCGTAGTGAATTCGTCCTTGCATCTTACCATTTCCCCTCCCCCTTTCTATAAAAAAAAATGAACTATCTACCTATCTAAAATCTGATCTCTTTTAGCACCTCCCCGATAATAACGCCAAAATGTTGGGGGAAATATTAAACAAATTATAACATATATCCAACGATTAATTGTCAACCCAGAGAGAGCGTAAACTTGTGAGGTACATACAAAATATATGCAGGGGAAAAGTATTTCTAACTTAATCTAGGTGACTAAAATTAACATGCGACTAAAATTGAATTAAACTTGCAAAAGCAGGAAATGACATGAAAATAAACCTAATCTAGAAAAGAAGGAAATTGTATGAAATAAACTGATATAAAACAATCGACATTAACTTGTGAGCTCACGATAGATCTATAATAACAATTCATAAGAAAAACATAACTGAAAATCTATATTAACAACTCATAAGAAAGAAATTACTGAAAATCTATATTAACATGGAAGAATCAAATGATGTGAATTAAGCATCATCTCCATTACATAACAATCAAAAATCTATTCTATGACTAAGTCTGAATTATTCTCTACTTCCAAACCACTAGAGAGGCCTCTAACCAAAATGAGGAGAGAGCCCTCCTATTTATACATGAATTCAGGATAACTAATCATAATTACAGATCCACTATTCTCTCAACTTATCCCTCAAAATCCTCAACAAATCTACAACTCATCCCTTCAAATCCTCAACAAATCTACAACTCATCCCTTCAAATCCTCCATGATATCTTGGATAAGATATTCCATCTCCACATTTCCATGATCTTCACCTTGAAATTAGCCCACATCTTGATGATGAAATTCGAATTTTAGGCTAGGTGGTCACTTTTGAGCTTGTTAAAGTCTTCAAATACACATGTAAGCATCACCAAACTCATCCAACTTTAAAGTATAATGAAAATATGTTATTTTTCTCAATAATTAACCACAAATTCACTCAAAATACTAACAAATAAATGATTTGAAAAATGGTTATATAAACCCATATTTATTATGAAAGTGGTGAATATTAATGGTTTTATGGAAGAATAAGATAGGAATAAGGTGACAAATAGTATATAAAACGGTGAATAAAATGTGGTCTTTTTGCGGCTCAACATTCCCCCCAACTTGACTGGTTGCATGTCCTCATGCAACTATGCATTGACTCTCTTTAAAACTTTTGGCTTGTAGTTGGGCTTTACATGATGATGGTATGTAACAGTAAATCATTCCATGATTTGAAATGCATAAGTGGCAGCGAATTTTTTTTTTATGGTTGGTTCTTGTGTGACAACCATAAGTATAACAAATGTTGGTTCTTTTATTAACAACATTTGCTCATTTTACTTGTATTTTTGCTGCAATACATAAAATTTTTGCATTAGAAATGATGAACCATCAATGTATATTAGAAATCCTTTTCTTCATATTATGAATCATGCCAATATATATAGCATGGTTTGGGGAAGACATGTTGGTCAATGGTAAATGAGATGATGAATATGTAAAATGGTAATGAATAGTTCCCCCAACTTAAGATGTATTAGGTTTATGAAAAGGAGAAAAAGAATGTAGTGAGGGAATTTTTCAAATTCATTTATTTTCTAGCATTTAAGGAATTACATGGTTAAAGATTATAAAACAACATACCTCTGCTTACCCAAAAAGTTGATGAACTATACAATAGGAATGTGGCTGCTGCTACTGAATAATAGAATGTGAAGTGAAAGAATATGAATTGTTGCTTGGTTGGATGAAGTCAAAGATGAAAAATGAAAGTAGAACCGTGGTACTCTCATATGGCTGAATTATGTTGCTGTAAAACTGTTGATGGATTCATGCAAAGTATATAGTCTTCACCTGCTACAAAACTAATTGGTACAATTATTACCATGCGAATGAATGTGTCGATATCGAACATAGGAAGAAATCATTGGATTACCGACCATTGATGAATGTCGTTAACAAATGCGAGGCAATCTCACCATTGATGTCAATGAGTGCCAAGGTACCCAAGTACATCGTGCAAAGTGCGAATAAATGAGCTGGTGTCGAGCCACTTGCAAGATCTAATGATCAATGGACATTCATGTATCCCCATGATTGTTAGCGAGAGAACTTGCCATTAAGGCATGCAAGCCTCAAGGTACTAAAAATGAACTCTAGTCTCTATCCCAGATACGGTGTTGAGGTCGATGGAGCAAGACTTGTTGAAAGGTGGTCCTTAAGGAATCCCACATCAGTCAACATGAGTTGTAGGACTATAGATAAAAGAGCTCACAGTCAAACAATTTTTATGGCAGAGATAACAAAGCAATGTAGTCATGGAAAGGAAGTTGAATGGTTTTATTTATAAGGAAAAAGATAAATTGAAAATGAGGAAAATGTGTGCGACTCAGAAAGGTAGACTGTGGGAAGTCATGATGCATAAGGCAGTGAAAAAGTAGACTCTAGCATGGATGATGGATAAACTTGGAAGAAAAAATGGTAAGTAATCATGACATGGCGTATTTGGTTTCTAGAAGGCTTCTTTGTGGCAGCAAAATGTTATGACATACATAGTGGAAACTCAACTCCTTCAATCTTTAACTGGAACATTTTTCTGAAAAGTCTCTGCGGTTCTAGAAATTACTTCTGCATGCCATTCATTCGTCTTTAAATTTGCAAAAGGTTAGCATTTTTCTGCAACAAACTTGTGAGAGCATTAAATATATAGAAAAATATGTGCTTAATCAAAAGTTAAAATAAATAAAATGCTCTTATACCCGAAAGTAGCAATGCATATTAAGCAACCCTTCTTGTTAAAACCTGTTTCTGAGTAACTTGCGAAAACAAGTTAGCGTAACAATTATAAAATTTGAGAAGATTTCAAATTCATTTATAATTTTATTTGTTACCTAATACTTTTTATTTATTTATATATTTTTAGTTTTTAATTTAATTTAATATGTATTTTTTAATGTTATCATAATCCTTTTATTATTATTTCTGAAGTTGTTTTTGTTTATATATTTTTTAAATTTGATTTATTTACAAAAACAAATTTTATGTACTTATTTTAATCTTATAAGTTTATGTATATGAATATGAATATGCGTCTTTATGTAATGATTGCGCAAATAGGGAGAGAGGGTCGACTCTTTCAGTGGTCGACCCTTTTAAAAACATACTATCTTAATTGATCTAGATTAGATAAGAGTGTGCGAAATATGCGATTTCTATGAAAAATTTAGTAGTTTCAATGACCATGCAGATACCCCCCTCCCTCGCTCACCCCCCCGCAAATGAAGATGTGTCAGGTCCCACTGTGCAAAAAATTAAAAAGAAAGCGTAGTTGCGACAACTGCCTTTGATTTCAAAGATGCACATTAATTTCTGCCTTTGATTTCAAAGACGCACATTAATTTTATTAATAACATTATTTTATGTTTACTGTTTTTATAATATTTTTATATTTTTATAAATTTTTATGTTTTATCTAAAAAATTTATTGTTTTAAGAGATATATATATACCAAAAAATCTTATGAAGACAGAAACAAACAAATGATTTATTATATTTTTAATCAAGGTAATCCACTCAACACTTTCTTATGAATAGTCCCTCGAGGGACTATTCATTAGGATTCGGTGATTTGGATTATTTCTTTTTCATCACGACTTTAAGTTCCTTTTTAACCTATTCATGATTGATCATGTGTTCCGATTTGCAAAATCATAATATTTCAAAAATTTCAACTATTACATAAATAAAATTTATATCCCTTTGGTTGATCAATATGAATTAACTAAATGTTTAAATTTTGATGATTGATCTTCACCTTGTGAGAATTTAAGTCAAAAAATGATACAATTTTTATTTTGAAATATATATTAAAATTTATAGACATTAATTTTTATTTATTTATTTTCTTGTGTTCATAAATTTTATATATATATATATATCCATATTTCTAATTACATTTATATGGTTTTGGAACAACTTATATTTAAAAGAACTTTGTTATATATATATATATAAGTTCTTTTATTAATATCTACACAACTTGTTATATTTCACTATATCTATAGTGAATTGGAAATACATCATGTACACTCGTGATGCTTCATGTTCGGCTTTTTAAATATCATTACACTTTAATTCTTTATGATAGCCACTAACTTCTAAAGTGTTATATTGATAATATAAACTTTGATGAATAATCAATTATGCCATAATTTTAAAAAGGTAAAATTTGCCATGTGTAACATGAGTCTTTGACTTTTGAATGTTTGTTATTTAATGGATGTTTCCTTCATTTGACATTTCCTTTTTATTTTATTTTATTTTATGCAGGAATAATAATATATGTTGGATTGCTCCAAAGCTATATTAATGAGTTGATGAATCAACACAAACAAAGTTGATAGCAACACGCCATTTCATGTTTCAATTAATAAATTCGTTGGCAGGCGAGTTCAACGATCAATTCATTTGCATACGACAGTTTATTGGCAGGCGAGTTCAACGATCAATTCAATTAAAACAAAATATTATCTTGGACGACCAACCATTGACAGCGGCAAACAAAATGTAATACAATTCCACTTTAGTGGACACAACAAATGAAGATAGTTATATGTTAAATTGACTATTCTGGGTTTATATTTTGGGATTTTTCAGAGCATTGAATCTACTTGAACTTAAGAAAACGATTTGAGTCACAGAAATCATCTTCTCCAGATTTCGATCACGATTTCGAAGGACAAGCAAAATGGTTCAATTTTTGGACAACTTCCCATGTTAACGCAATTCAGTTGTGTCCATCATGCGGTGCTTACACTTAATTCGATCCGATCCCCGTTGCGCCTATTGCCAAACGTCTTTAGTTATTCCAAGGCGACACCTTGATTCAAAACTTATTACTCCAGATCCACAAACTGCTCACCCAACATTGGATCCAAAAGCTGAACAACTTGACAAGGCTTTCTCGAAATGATATATGTCACTATTTCAGTTTTAGAATAGTATCGTTATAAAATGGCCAATCGATCTGCAACAATATAGGGTAGGGAATGGCAACAAGGCAGCGGGTCTTATAACAGAACTAACCTGTGGAGACAAGGTGGAGCGATCCATACCCATTTAGCTGTTTGATAGCTATTCTTTATGATGATGACAGCTTACAGAATTCCGTGCTTATATTATTGATTTTTAAATGATAATAACTAAAATTAGATGACCACATACTATCAATAATAATCTGGATGGTCAAAATCATTGAACAATTCCAATGAAAACTGCAATCCACATGTCACAAATGTTTCACCTGAGAGCACGTTAAGCCTGCACAACAAGTACAGACTAACAAGATGAAATAAATGACGAAATCAAGTTTCTCCATCTTTCAAGGGCGTTAAATCCATTTGTTAGATAAGTTTTGGCCAGTGGACTCCAGCGCCGTGGAGTCAACAACCATAAACAACCGATATTTGGTAAGTTGTTAAGAAAGGGATTCGGTTAAATCGCGATAAAATATATTTCCAGACTGCAGGAGAGTGCAGCCGTAAAAGGAGGGGTATCGATCCTTCTCATATGTCACCTGGTTTCTCAACGTGAACGTGAGATAAATTTTGCACCTGAATGCAGGTTGTATTGATCCTGGAGATCACATATGTCACCTCGTTGTCACCTGGTTTCTCAAAGTGAACGTGAGATGCAGGTTTCAAGGACTGCGGGGTTGAAATCACAAATATCTCTGGAGCATATATCTTAGTTTAAACATGGTGACAGCTTTCGCAAGAGCAGATCTGTAGATATGGGCGAAAAGATAGGTAGGACCATTTCATCGATAACCCATGATAGCCAAAGGAAAATTGTGAACCATTTCATTGATAACCCATGATAGCCAAAGGAAAATTGTCAATAGCCTTGATCCAGCATCTCTAACACTTATTTGATCGTTTTGTCATTTTTTTTGATATTTGCAAGTTTAACTAGGTTTTAATAGGTATTGTTGGTGCAACTCAGACCTGGCTAAGATATGATTGCAACCCAAAGATTTTTACACAGTCAACTGAAATTCCTTCAAGCGACACATTAATTTTATGTTTGCACGTTACGAATGAAAGGTTGTTTGCGGGCTGTGCATAGAAGGCTAAAAGGTTGTGTTGTTTACAGGTTTCTTATGACAGATTGTTGCAAGCTTCGTATGGAGGGGTGAACTTTATTTATTTTAAAAATTTTAACCTTTTTTCTTTTTAATATTTATATTAATATTTCAGAAATAATATTGTTTTAATATATATATAAAGTTTTGAAAGTTTCATATATATATATATTATATTAATATTTCAATGTTTATAATTGCAAGTAACAAAGAAACTATTAATTTTTAATAAAATATTTTTTTTAAACATGATGTTTCAAATAACTATGTAATTTTGTTGTAATTTTTAAATTAAAAATTGTTGATGAAATTGATTTAGATTTGTTTATCTATAAATTAAAAAAAAAAACTAAAACAAACAAAGAAAAATATTAACACTAAAACAAAAACTATGTAGATTTTTATTGTATTTTTTGTTTATTAATTAATTTAATTTTTTATTGGTTCATATATTTAGAAGAAACCTCTAATTTTTTAATTTCTAGTATGACTAAAAATTTTTTTAAATGAAAAATGAAAATAGAAAGAGATAAAAATTTTCATAAATTTTTTTACATTTAAAATATTAAAATTATTTTTTTAATTCCTAAAAAAATAAAAACATTAGTAATTAAGACTATTAAAAATAATTTTTTTTAACAAATAGAAACATTACAGCAAATTAAAGCAAAACATCCTATATGCTAATTTAAAAAACAAAAACCTATCTACTTTATTTTAATTAGATTTTACAATCATTTACGTGTAGTGAAATTTCTAGTGGAACCATACATGTAAAAGAAGTAAAAGAATTTTTACATACAATTTTAGAAAATGAAATCTAATATATTGAAAAATATGAGAAATTGTGAATTGTAAATGTAAATTAACAAAACAAAAACAAAAACAAAACTGATCTAACTTAATACTTACTTGGAAACATTGTTCAATGCAGCTCTCGTTTGCGTGATAATCACTCGAGATCCCTTCTTCATCCTTCTCAATTTTCTTCTCGCATGTTTGTTCCTTAGCAGATGTATATAACTCTTCATATGCTGGTTCTTCCTTTGTTTCTGGAGGAGTGGTTGCATTTTTAATTGCAGTCAAGATCTCCTCTTCTTGAGAAGAGGAGATCCCAGTTTTTGCAAGGAACTTAGTGAGCAATTCCAAATCCAAACTTACACTCATAAAATCAAATGCTTAAAAAAATGAAAAACAAGTACATGACAAATGCAGAAAAAAACAATACTAAACATGTTAGTACAAAACAAGTGCAAAAACAGGAATAAAAGGTGCACAAAAATATGTACAAAAAAATGAAAATATACAAAATTAAAAATAAGTTAGTATGAAATAAAGGCAGGCCCAAAAATGGAAAAGATCCAAACTGAAAATGAAAAGGAAAATTTGTATAAAAACAAACTCGTATTTGCAGAAAATGAAAGAACACATTTGAGGAAAAAGTAAATACTTTGCAGAATAATTAAACACACTTGCAGAAACAATAATCAAGGCTTTGGAGCAACCCACTAAAGTGGATGCGTCTGGCTATTACACCAGGGAAATCTAGAAAAATTTCGTAAGGGTGTGTGCAAGAAGTTGAGGGACCTTTTAGATGCAATTCAACTTTTTAGGAACAAGCTCACGTTACATAGAAAAAAAACGCGCTCCTCTTCCATAGCACTTGGAATAGTAAATCCGAGCCTGACATGTCAGCAGACATGTAAGCCAGGTAACCATAACGCGCACGCGTTATAGAACTACAAAATGCGTGCGCGTTTTGTAACTCTATAATGCGTGCGCTTTTTGTAAATCTAAAAACAATTAAAAAACACACAGTCCCGACCGAGAGTCATTTTCACCAAACAGGAGCGCGAAGACGACGGCGTGCCCGTGCCCTAGGAGCTTAGAAGAGTGCCCATTCCTCGATTTAAAGACAAATCCTCCGGTGAATCGTCATATTAACAAGTAATTCATTTACCCATAGCTTTTTTTTTCAATTAGATACTTAAATTACCATTTTTTGTTTGTAAATGCAATAAAAACCATAAAAAAATAAACAACCATTTCATAGCCAAAACACCAACCAACCAAAGATGATGATATGCCAATGCCTTCCCCAAGACTAAACACATAAATTGATCACATACAATTGACACAAATGTTTCTAGGCAATGCCATTGGAAAAAACCCTATTGACATGCATTATGTAGGAAGACTAACTTTTTATTTTCTTTTTCCCTCATAAAAAACAATTTAGATGCTATTCTATATCTAATCAAATGAAACTCTCTAGTACTAAAAAAAAATAGAATAGTCAATAACCCAAACAATTACATGACCAAAAGAGCCTACCTTTCAAGAGAAATTCACCAACAAACCAAATATTGCCTAAAAATCTACATCATATGCCATACATATGAATTAAGGCCTTTAAAATTACAAGCAAGCCAAAATTCCTAGAGATTGTGAAAACCATAACCATTAGAAAAAAAACCACTCTCACTAGAATCTAGGAAGCATAAACAAACATCTTTTCAATATGACTGGAAGCATAAACAAGCATCTTTTCAAAAAGTGATGAAAGAACTCGTACTCGCTATAGAACCATGGACAATTTCATAATGGCATTCCCTATTAATCTGCCCATATAGAAGAAATATGGAACAATGAACAATTCCTCATTTCTTGCCAAAATCCAAACCTTAAACGAAAGACAAACCTCTCAACAAAATTCAAATCATCTTTCCAAGTTAGCGCAACCATCTTTCTAATCCAGAACAAGTTATATCCAATTCTTACTTATTAACTAAATGTAGTCACAAGTTGAACGAAACTTACGTTTTAATTGTGAAATGTTTAATCTTAAGTTTAAATAAATATATGTAAGTGAATTTGTCATTAAATTGCTAACTTGAGTTTGATTTAATACATTTTCAATTTTGAAGAGACATCATTATATGCCATGTATATGTTTCTAATGATTTGCTTATTGATGTTTTTTTTGCAGTTGCTGCAATGGATCCGAATGCTGCGATTCTGATTGAGCTTGCCCGCTTAAGGGGCATCAGTGCCTCTTTTCGTGGCGGCGATGAGATTCCCCGCTCGCTTGCATCCACCATGGATGCTATTGTTGACACTATTTTGCAGTCAACTAATATACTATATGATATCACATCATATAGAGAGAGGAAAAGAAGAGAACAAGAGGATGGATTGGATTATGTGGCAATAAGAAGGCTAAAAATAACAAAGGAGGAAATTTTTGCATTATTCAGGGATCCTCGGACTGGAGAAATCCCAAATGCAAACCGGCCACATATATCCATTGAGTGGTGCATATACCAACCATTTATCGATAACTGGATGGATAGATGGTATATGGTCTTTGATTTGCCACCGCATAACAACAGGGAAATGCCCCTGTATTTCCTTCGAAAGTTGTATGCGGAGTTCGTGTTGCATAAACATGTGAACTATTTTTCTTACTTGTATTTTCAGGGGATCGGTGGGGGGATGCCCCAAAACTGACCCAATGCGAGGGTCCAAGACCCTAATCGCCCTATCCCTGCACCTCGCGCGCCATTGCATGGGCCAGATATCCCACCTGCAACTCGCGTAGTTGCTGAGACACGGGATGCTTTTTTGACACTGGCACGAGTGGTCCTTCGCCATAGCACTACTCTTCAGTAGATGGGTGGGGATGCAGGACCTAGTATAGAACCATCCACTGGTGCACCACCACCTACTGGGCCATGAGGACCTAGTGCAGGACCATCCACTGGTGCACCACCACCTACTGGGCCAAGAGAACCATCCACCAGAGTTCTGATCCTCATGAGTGCACATCGTGTGGTCGTCCCTGCTATGGTCTCTCCAAAGATGTTGCGTTCAGTGGTTTGAATCATCATCATTATCATGGTCATCATCATCATTGTTCATCATCATCATCATCATTGTCGTGGTCATTGTCATCATGCTCAACATCATCATCATCATTGTTCATCATCATCATCATCATTGTCGTGGTCATTGTCATCATGCTCAACATCATCATCATCATTGTTCATCATTATCATCATCATCACGGTCATCATCATCGTGGTCATCATCATCATAGTCATCATGGTCATCATCATCATCATCATCATCATTGTTCATTATCATCATCATCATCGTGGTCATCATCATCATCACCATCATCATCATTGTTCATCATTATCATCATCATCACGGTCATCATCATCGTGGTCATCATCATCATCACCATCATCATCATTGTTCATCATTATCATCATTATCATGGTCATCATCATGGTGATGATGATGGTGATGATGATGATGAGGATGATGGTGATGATGTTGATGGTGATGATGATGATGAAGGAGAGGATGATGATGATGATGAGGATGATGTTGATGATGTTGATGGTGATGATGATGATGAAGGTGAGGATGATGATGATGATGAAGGTGATGACGATGATGAGGATGAGGATGATGATGAGCATGATGATGATGATGTTCGTGATGTTGATGGTGATGATGATGATGTTCGTGATGTTGATGGTGATGATGATGATGATGAATGATGATGATGTTCATGACGTTGATGGTGAGGATGATGATGATGATGTTCATGATGTTGATGATGTTGATGGTGTTCATGATGTTGATGGTGATGGTGAGGATGATGATGATGATGTCCATGATGTTGATGGTGATGACGTTGATGGTGATGATGTTGATGGTGATCATGATGTTGATGGTGATGGTGAGGATGATGATGATGATGTCCATGATGTTGATGGTGATGACGTTGATGGTGATGATGTTGATGGTGAGGATGATGGTGATGATGATGATGAGGATGATGATGATGAATGATGATGATGTTCATGACGTTGATGGTGAGGATGATGATGATGATGTCCATGATGTTGATGATGAGGATGATGATGATGATGAAGATGATGTTGATGGTGTTCATGATGTTGATGGTGATGGTGAGGATGATGATGATGTTGTCCATGATGTTGATGGTGATGACATTCATGGTGATGATGTTGATGGTGATGATGATGATGAGGATGATGTTGATGATGTTGATGGTGATGATGATGATGATGAATGATGATGATGTTCATTACGTTGATGGTGAGGATGATGATGATGATGATGTTCATGATGAGGATGGTGATGATGATGTTGATGGTGTTCATGATGTTGATGGTGATGGTGAGGATGATGATGATGATGTCCATGATGTTGATGGTGATGACGTTGATGGTGATGATGTTGATGGTGAGGATGATGATGAGGATGATGTTGATGATGTTGATGGTGATGATGATGATGTTCATGATGTTGATGGTGATGATGATGATGAGGATGATGATGATGTTCATGATGTTGATGGTGAGGATGATGATGATGATGTTCGTGATGTTGATGGTGATGATGATGATGAGGATGATGATGATGTTCATGATGTTGATGGTGAGGATGATGATGATGATGTTCGTGATGTTGATGGTGATGATGATGATGAGGATGATGATGATGTTCATGATGTTGATGGTGAGGATGATGATGATGATGTTCATGATGAGGATGGTGATGATGATGTTGATGGTGATGGTGAGGATGATGATGATGATGTCCATGATGTTGATGGTGATGACGTTGATGGTTATGATGTTGATGGTGAGGATGATGATGAGGATGATGTTGATGATGTTGATGGTGATGATGATGATGAAGGTGAGGATGATGATGATGATGAAGGTGATGACGATGATGAGGATGAGGATGATGATGAGCATGATGATGATGATGATCGTGATGTTGATGGTGATGAGGATGATGAGGATGAGGATGATGATGAGCATGATGATGATGATTTTCATGATGTTGATGGTGATGAGGATGATAATGATGAATGATGATGATGTTCATGATGTTGATGGTCATCATACTCACCATCATCATCATCATGATCATGATCATCATCAACATCATGATCATGATCATCATCATCATGATGTTGATGGTCATCATACTCAACATCATCATCATCATCATCATCATAGTCATCATACTCATCATCATCATCATCATCATCATAGTCATCATACTCAACATCATCATCATCATCATCATCATCATTGTTGATCATGGTCATAATCATCGTGGTCATCATCATCATTCAAGTCATTATCATCATCATCATCATCATTGTTCATTATCATCATCATCATCGTGGTCATCATCATCATCATCATCATTCTTCATTATCATCGTGGTCATCATCATCATCATCATAGTCATCATGCTCAACATCATCATCATCATCATCATCAATGTTCATCATCATCATCATCATCATTGTCGTGGTCATTGTCATCATGCTCAACATCATCATCATTGTTCATCATTATCATCATCATCATGGTCATCATCATCGTGGTCATCATCATCATCATAGTCATCATCATCATTGTTCATCATCATGGTCATCATCATCATGGTCATCATCATCATCATCATTCCTCATTATCATTGTGGTCATCATCATCATCATCATAGTCATCGTACTTAACATCATCATCATCATCATTGTTGATCATGGTCATCATCATCGTGGTTATCATCATCATTCAAGTCATTATCATCATCATCATCATTCTTCACTATCATCGTGGTCATCATCATCATTCAAGTCATTATCATCATCATCATCATCATCATCATCGTTGTTGATCATGGTCATCATCATCATCATCATCATTGTTCATTATCATCATCGTCATCGTGGTCATCATCATCATAATCATCATTCTTCATTATCATCGTGGTCATCATCATCATCATCATCATAGTCATCATGCTCAT
>LPNX010730844.1:0-22785 GCA_001517045.1 Pseudotsuga menziesii | reverse complement strand
AACTCATCCAACTTTAAAGTATAATGAAAATATGTTATTTTTCTCAATAATTAACCACAAATTCACTCAAAATACTAAAAAATAAATGATTTGGAAAATGGTACTATAAACCCATATTTATTATGAAAGTGGTGAATATTAATGGTTTTATGGAGGAATAAGATAGGAATAAGGTGACAAATGGTATATAAAACGGTGAATGAAATGTGGTCTTTTTGTGGCTCAAAAACCCTACTCAGGGCATCCGGGATATCAAAAGATGATATCTGTAGTTAAGAAACACTTTTTCTGTCCTAAGTTAAAGGCCGACATAGCATTGTTTATCGCAAAATGTCAGGAATGTTAGCTAGTCAAAGCCGAGCACCAACATCCTTCAAGGTTGTTACAACCGTTACCCATTCTAGAATGGAAGTGGGAGGTCATTAGTATGGATTTTATTACAGGTCTAGCATAGAGCAAGAAGAAAAATGATTCTATATTTGTAGTGTTTGACAAGTTATCGAAAGAGGCACACTTCATCCCAGTAAATTCAACCTACAAAGTAATTCACATTGCCAACATCTTCTTAAATGAGATATTTTGATTTCATGGGATACCAAAGGAAATCATCTTAGATCGAGATACAAAGTTTACTGGGAAGTTTTGGAGATCCTTAATCTCTGGATTAGAGATGTAGTTAAACTTTAGTACTGCTTAACATCGGCAGACAAACGAGAAGGCATAATGGGTAAACTAGATTTTAGAAGACATGCTTAGAATGTATGTCATAGACAACCCCACCAAGTGGGAGGATTATTTGCATCTCGTATAATTTGCGTATAGCAAGGGATACTATACCTACACCAAGATGATTCCCTTTGAGGTACTCTATGGTCAGAAGTGTAGAACACCGGTTACTTGGGATAGCCTAGTGGATCGACTTATGTTAGGGCCCGATCTATTAAAATAATTGGAATAATTGGTCATAAAGGTCCAACAGAACCTTAAAGAAGCACAAGACTGCCAAAAGAGTTACGTGGATAACAAAACAAAAGATAAATATTATCAAATTGGATACCATGTTTACTTAAAAGTAAAAGAAAAGAGAAGCTCATTGAGCTTGGGGAGGTGTGGAAAGTTGGCACCAAGATTTTGTGGACCCTTTGAGATACTGGCCAAGAGAGGGCCAGTGGCGTATGAATTAGCCTTACTTTCTCATATAAAGGTTCATAATGTTTTCCATGCATCCTTATTAAAGAAATATGTATATGATATTAAACATGTTATTTATTGGTCCTTGTTACAGGTGGAACCTAAAGGAGATTTTGTACCCGAACCCCTTCATATACTGCACAAGAGAGAGGTGCAGCTCAGGAAGTGCACCATAGTCCAGTTGAAAGTGCAATGGAACCACTTTGAAGCCGATGAGGCTACTTGGGAGAATGAATCCACCATGAGAAATGATTACCCCTCCTTATTTCATAATTTCATTCCTAGTCCCTAGAACACCAGGGATGTGTTGTTTTAAGAAGGGAGGGATGTAATATCCCTAATTTTGGACCTAACACTTATGGGCATAAGTACCATTTCATGTGATGTTTCTTTGATGTTATATTTTGTATATTGGGAATAAGACCCTACTGCACATGAGAATGACTCGATTTGTTTGATATATTGGGCGTAAGCCAAATGCATATGTTTTATTTAACATGTATATGATTTCATGTGTTGGGTATGGACTTTGAAGCACATAATTGATGATATTTTGTGTTGAATGGGAGCTCTAGATCACATTAGTGATTTCATGTTTGTGTTGAGTGCAGGCTCTAGAGCACATGAGTGATTTTATGTTTGTGTTGAGCGTGAGCTTTGAAGCACATGAGTATTTGATGTTTGTGTTGAGCGTAAGATATGAATCATATGAGTGATTGATGATTGTGTTGATAAATATCTTTGAAGCACATGAGTATTTGATGTTTGTGTTGAGTGTCAACTCTGGAGCACATGAGTTATAAAACTTTTGTGTTGAGCATGAAGCTTTGAAGCACATGAAAATATAAGAATTGTAAGTGTTGGGAATAAGCCCTGGAGCATTCCAAATTGATGTTGAGCATAACATTTGGAACAACGGATCCTTCTCCATTGTATCCCTGTGTGTATTATACAAATACATCCTAGCATTAGTGTTGAGTGAGAAGCTCTGAAATTGCACTAAGGTGTAACTCCCTATTGCTTAGCGTTGAGTATGGGCTCTGAATAACACTAGGAGTTACTGAAAATTAATTATGTTGAGTGAAAATGACTCTGATAAAACATCGACCTCATCTTACTTATTTTTAAGTTGATTAAATGAAATTTCAAATTTTTGTTTCTCATCAAGCATTGAAGAACTACCACGATATACGAGGTAATACAACATGCAAGGAGGTTTAGAGCTACCTAACTTAGTTGACCAACCTTACTTGAAGGCCTTAATGACATAAGTGATTATAAGCTAAAGAAAGTATCATGTGATTTGGGATCATGCTATATGATAACCAAAGTAAAAATGTTAACAATGGTATATGTATATATATATATATATAGTTTATATATGTTATGAATAAAGGGTAATCATATGTATTAATAATAGCAACTATAAATAATAATTGAAGGATCTATGTATTATTATTTACTAAAACAATTAATTAAATATTTTAGTACCTAAAAAGAGGCAAAATAGGAACTAGTCGAAGAGTTCCTAAGTTAAGATAAATAAATATTAATTTCACATAAATTAAGTAAAATATTATTTCAATGAAACAAATGATTCTTGATCTAACCGAAATTTAATTGTCTCTTTTCCAAAACATTGTCTATAAAGATCCAAGCCAAATAAAGGACTGGGGATCTCATTCTATTCTATCTGATCAGTATTCTCTTAAGAATTTTCTCAAAAGGAAAGCAATCTGGTACAGAACATGATATTCTAGATAGGCGAAGCCTTACCTTTAGGAGCTCTAGACTACTTGCATGTTGGAACTAGCTTGGGGGGATCTGGATTGAAACTAGGAACGATTTTGGGTCATGGTTGGGTGGAACATGGTAGTTCCCAAGTTATTCGGTTGACAAATATGAGGTTAGAATTATCCTTGTCTTTATTAATTTTGTGTGTTTAAGTGTGCATGGTTCTAGCCATCAGACAAACTACACATTGCAGGTATGAGGGTTTCTACCTTTTGTTTAGTTCTTACAAATTTTATTTAAAGTAGGGTTATAATCTAGAATAAAAATATGTATATTGTATGTTTGCTTCAGCTGGATTCTTCTTTTGTTTCTAGAACCTTAAATCCTGGATTTATTTGCATATAAACACTAGAAGTAGATGTTATGCTACAGGAGAATTTATTTACTTAAACATTATTACCTAGCTAGTAAAAATATATTTTATATTCTTTTTATTGTTTAGTTGTCTTATATGCATTTCATAGATTTCAAAACCATAGTTATTCAAATAAACTAACTATTCAAACTCTGCTCAAAACTTTAAAAACAAACCATAGAATTCATTAATTTTTTTTTTACAAAGTTATAAACCTACAGACCAGAGATCAAATATTTGTGCTCTAAAAAAAGAATCTGCAACTTGAAAGGGGGCTAGGGCTTGGGGACACGTGAGGAAGGATCCACGGTGATCGTACAGGTCGGAGACGTCTCAGAAAGGCCATTCAAGATGGTTCCTGCTCCTCCTCGACCGTGGAAGGAATGAAACAGTAGAGGAGGGTACTGTTATCTTGGGAAAAGAAAATGAAAAGGGGAAAGGAGTAATCAATGCATCTATAATTCCTAGAGATGGGGAAGGTTGCAGTGGAATCAGAAAGGAAGAAACAAATAATCAGGGAATAAGAAGGACATGACAATGTGTCCCGAAATCCAAGACTGTGCCAAAACTGCAGATCAAATATGAAAGAGTCAGGGAGGATATTTAATACACGAAAGAGAGGGATCTCATAGGAAAATTCATTGGGATCTGGCCCATAGAAAAGACCCTGGTCTGGTGGATCAACACAACGAGGAAACCCCAAGGACACTACGAACTTCAAATGGGAGCCAAAGGGTTCTTTACAATAATATTCTTTAATGAAGAGGACAGAATGAAAATATTTGAGAACAACCCCTACTTCTACAACTCGTCGGGCCTCTTTCTAAGACCATGGAAAGAGAGATTCAACCCTGAAAAATAAAATTTGACGATAACTCCTATATGGATAAGAATTTATTCCCTCCCAATGGAATATTGGAAGGAAGAAATATTAATGGATATTGAGAACACACCGGGGAACTTTATCAAAGTCTCAGAGAAAACTAGACAAAGAAAATACATATCGTATGCTAGAATATGTATCTACCTTGATATCTCCAGAGATCTACCTGATGGAATCGAGCTAACATGGGAAGATGAGGAATGGTTTCAGGTCATAGATTATGAACATATCCCTTTTAGATGCAGAAGATGCCATGAGCATGGCTATCTATTCAGATATTTCCCCCAAAATAAAAGACCAGGTGGGGAGAAAGACCAAGACAACCAGGATGTGTAGGGATTCACAAAAATACAAAACAAGAAACGACAAGCGAGGAAGAATTCAGGGCCATAATTAAATAAAAGAGTGCAGACCCAGAATCGGTATGAGATCCTCCAAGAATATCAGGCAATTAGTAACGCCAACAAACAAGTAGATCTAGCGAAGGAAAAAATCCAAGTAGAACAACAAAGTGACCAGAACAAAGAAAACCAGGGAAAGGAGACAGAGAAAACCCCAAAAAAGAAAAAATAAATAGTAAAAGCCAATCCGAAGCCTCTTAACCAGCGATAGCAAGAGGCGACCAAGAAAGAATCAAGGATAATGGAACTTGTTTCAGAAGACATGGAAATAGGATATCTAGACCTAGACAGGTTGGAAGCTGCATGCTCTGAAAAAACTCCAACCCAGACCCCCCCTCGGCAAGTTTCCCTGTTGGAGAATGTTGGAGACATTTACCACCATACACACTCATTTTGGTCAATTTGGCCTAGTTAAACCACTATCCTAAGTATTATTGACTTAATTAACATCAAAGGAGCACTAGATGACATCAGCTAGATCACACCCACGCCTACCTTCAGTCAAGGATGCTAACTTAGCCTTCTCCTACATTCGGGGAGGCTAACTGGAGCACTCTGGGGGTGATCTAAGTGTCATTAATGCCCCATATTGCTAACTGATGGTTACAATCAGTTAAACAAAGCAGTGAAGGCACCTTCCTTCATTAAATTGATTATTTAATGAACTGGAGTCAACAAGGGTGCCTCCAACCACTTCTAATGTTCAGTTACACTTCAGTTAACCTCATCGGGGTTCATTGAAGTCATTGAAGCGCTACCACTTGTTGGTTGGCTTGCTGTGATAGGTGTCTGACCTAATTTTAGTTAGACTCAGCCATTTATTGCACTCTGACTTCAGTTGGGGCTCAATTGAGTCAATTAGGGTTTTGATCGGGTTAACTTGAGTGTTGACTGTGGCTTACATTCAATCAAGCTAGACTCACTCATTCAATTCGAATGACCTCCTTGGGAATTCAAATTGCTTTGTCATTCATTCTTGTAGCATGATCATTGTATTGTATTACTCATTCTTTGTGTGAATATATAGAGCGACGACTCAGTTTGTAGCACTATTACACCATTTTCATGTCTTATTGTTATTAATCTTTGATGAGACTGTGTTTTAGTCCCTAGATTACTATGGCAGATTAATAGAGAAAGCCATTATTCATAATAAAAACTCAATCTCCTTAGGGGTATTAGTTGAATCCCTCAAAGTCACTAACGGTAAGAAAAACCAGAAAAAAGAAAAAAGGGGAAGACCAAGCAATGTTCAAAGAATCAAAGCAATAGGTGAAAAACTGGTGGCTTCAGGGTAGTATCCAACAATAGATGCTGCCCTATCGCCCTCTAGTTAATCTATTTATGATGCAGATTACAACCTGAAATATCAGAGGCTGTAAGAGCGCTCTCAAAATCCTCCTTCTCAGAAGAAGGATTGAAAAAGATAAGTTAGGGATAGTTTTTCTGCAAGAAACAAAATGCTCGGGAGAAGAACTATCAAGTATCACCCAGAAAGTCTGGAAGGGATGCGAATCGGTAGCTTTAGAATCCAGAGGGGTAGTAGGAGGGTTAGGCATCCTATGGAACCCTCGTGAGGTGTAACTATCAGGCTTCCTAGCCACTCCTTGTACTCTATCAGTAGATTTCCACATCATAGGAACCAGAATAAGAGGAGTCATATCCAATGTTTATGGTCCCCTGAGGGCTGAATAGAAGACAACATTTCTGGATTCGATCTCAGACATCAAAGCCATAGTCGAGGACAAATCCTGGATCCTGGGGGGCGACTTTAATCTGATCAGGAACCTTGACGAAAAAAAATGTGGTCTATGGAACCTAAAATCTGCAAGCAATCACTTTAATGATATTATTAATGACCTTAATTTGATAGATGTCAGAACTTCCAATGGCATATTCACTTGGAACAACAAACAAATGGGAGATAGAGGGATATCCTACAGACTTGACCAGTTTTTACTCTTAGAATCGGTCATGATGGTTGGGAGTGACCTAAAAGCGGTGGTTCTACCAGCGGCAGGTTCGGAGCATTGGCCCATTAGCATGGAATGGGAAAATGTCGGAGTTAACCCTTGCAAACCGTTCAGATTTGAGAAATTTTGGCTTCTCCATCCAGACTTCCATGAGAAACTCAAGGAGTGGTGGGAGAGTTCCCCACCAATCAGAGGCACTCGAATGTATCAATTCCAATAGAAATTTAAACTCCTAAAATGTCACATCAAAAAATGGTATAAGGAGTCCTTCGGTAATATATTTCAAGCAAAACATACCTTAGAGAACAAAATCAAGCTAAACCAATCTCAAGGGATGAATAGAGGATTCTCAAAAGAATTGAGGATTCAAGAAAAGTTATTGCTATAGGAATTCAGTCAAAGAGAACAACAGGAGGAATTCTACTTGAACCAGAAGGCTAGAGTCAAGTGGCTCTAGGAAGGAGAACGCAATACTATTTTTTCCCACAAAACAACCATTCAACATAGACAGGGGAATCATATGGATAGCTTTAAGAGGGAGGATGGGAGTATAGATGAAACTCAAGAAGAACTAGAAACTACCTTGAACTCTTATTTTTCGAAGCTCCTATAGGAACCGGACAAAGATAGGGAGGAAGTCCAGAGAGAAGTGTTAAGCCATATAACCAAGCTTATCATGGATGATCATAATCAAATTCTAGGAAAATCCATTGAGATAAAGGAAGTGGAAAATGCTGTAAAACAAATGGAAAAAGATAAAGCTCCGGGATCGGATGGGTTCACCACTAATTTGTTCCATGCTTGTTGGGACTGGATGAAGGAAGAAATCTAGGATTTGGTGGAGGACTTTAGGAAATCAAAGAGTATTCTCATAGTTCTCAACTCTACATTCCTGACTCTCATACCCAAAGAAAGCGGAACAGAGGATCCCAAAAAACTAAGACCTATTGCTTTGTGTAATGTCATCTACAAAATCATTTCTAAGGTGATTGCAAATTGTCTTAAACCCCTCCTTCCTTTCATCATCTCACTGGAACAAGCAGGGTTCGTAGAAGGAAGGCAAATTCTAGATGGAATCATTCTGGTCCATGAAACTATCCATTCTCTTAAAACTATGAAGAATCCAAGTATGCTCCTAAAACTAGACCTCTCCAAATGATAAATTGAATTGGTAGTTGTTGGCAGGTATTCTTAAAGCTTTTGGATTCTCAGAGGAGTGGACAAACTAGGTTATGAATATGGTCTCCTCAGCATTCTTCTCAATCTTGGTCAATGGCTCCCCCTTGAATCCCTTCAATGCTTCAAGAGGCATTAGACAGGGGGATCCCCTATCTCCCTTCCTCTTCATCATTGCGGTGGAAGGATTAGGAAGGATGTTCAAAAGCAAGAGAGCAGCGAACAAAATTCAGGGATTATAACAGCTGGGATGGACCCATAGACCCATCAATAGTTTGTGGATGATAATATGCTTATGGGCCCCTCATCGGTTCATGAGGCTAGGGGAATTAAAGAATGTTTGAATACTTTTTTGGAAGCTAGTAGCCTTGAAATCAACAAGGAAAAATCTCAGACTTACTTCTTCAATACCTCACGGATTACCAAAAGAAACATCCTTAGAATCCTGGAGTTCTCGGAAGGCAGCCTCCCCTCAAAGTATCTAGGAGCGGCGTTGGTAGAATCGACTATCAAGAAAATATCTTGGAAGGAATTGGTAGACAAAATCAACAAAAATCTCAATCTATGGACTTACAGAGCCCTCAATTTCCCGAGCAGACTCATCCTAGTCAAATCGATTCTTTAGGCAATGCCCGTTTACCTCTTCTCAGTGCTAGCAGCACCGAAATCAATTATAAAACAAATCAAGAATATTCAAAGGAACTTCCTTTGGGGAGGATCAAAAGGAAATAGAAAGTGGCCTCTTGTGGATTGGCAAACCATATGCACTCCAAAGGCTATAGGGGGATTGGGGATCCGAGACCCTCTTGACAATAATAAAGTTATGAGTGCCAAAATTTGGTGGCGATGGGTCAATTATGTAGAGGATCCATGGGCCAAACTGTGGCATTTAAAATATGCCCCCCAATGGCCCAAGCAATCCTTGGTTTGCTTCGGAGAAAACCTCCCAGGATCAAGCATTTGGAAGACCGCCCAGGAAAACAGAGGATTGGTTCAAAAGCACAGTTTCTGGGAGGATTGAAATGGTCAAACTGCTCGATTTGAAAGTGAAGCTTTGAACTAGGAACCGGTGATTTCATGTGGGGACAATTCCCCTTTACTCCGCACCTTCCTCCAGAATCAATCCCATGGAAAGGTGGCAGATTTATGGGATACCCGCAATGAGGACTAGATTCTCAAGACATGGAAGGAACGGAGTTGGTGGCAAGCCCAAATAGCTAGGGAATACATCGAATATTTTATATCGGAGCTCTACTCTAAAAGAATAGACAAGAACGAGGGTCCAGATAAGGTCAGATGGGGGTATGACAATTCAGGTAACTTCAACCCCAAAGAAGCCTTAGGGTTGCTAATAGGGACTTGGAACATGGAGCCTAAAGCTAAATGGGGGAAAATATGGATAGGAGGATGGTGGCCAAAGGTCTCTATTTTCTGCTGGCTGGTGATAAAATGACGTAAGGCTAACATGGTATAACCTGCAAATCAGAGGAATCTATGGATCGTTTAGATGTTGCATGTGTGAGGAGAATAATGAAACCATCAACCATCTTCTGGATGAGTGCAATGTAGTAGACTCAATTTGGGATAAAGGGGTGGAAATTTTCAGAAGAAACCACCGTCACAAAGGACGATTGGACTTCACAATCGCAGAATGGCCTATGAACTATTTTAAAAATAAAATTGTCAACCGCCCGTGGGTGCTTCTACTTGGATTCACTTTATGGGAAATATGGAAAACCCGCAATAGACAGACCTTTGATAACAAATCAAGAAAACAAGGGGAAATATGGAATTCCACAGAAGCTCATCTAAAAGAAACTATCACTCTCCATTAGTGGATGCAGGAATAATTTATAGCTGAAGAAAATGAACGAATTATTTTTTATGATTTAGGGATTGGGGAATTAACTTCCAACAATTCGATCTCTGGTTCAGTTCCAGCATCCGTCTCTAGCCCGATTTCTTGGATAGGACCTCCAACTGGCTCCTTCAAACTCAATGTCGATGGAGCGACCAAACGTAATCTTGGTCCTGCTGGTTATGGGGGTGCAATAAAGAATTCAAAGGGAGATATTCTCAGTTTATTCTAGGGATCAATAGGCAGCAATACTAACAATATGGCCAAGCTTGAAGGCCTTATCAATGGTTTGAAGTGGGAGGTGCAAATAGGGAAAACTCCACTAGTGGTAGAGGGGGACTCTCAGATTATTATCAATATAGCTCACCAGCTTCAATTGGGTGCTTCAACTTCCCAAGTCTCAAAGAACTGGAGATGGGAGGGTCGTTTAAGTGCTCTCAGGAAAACCCTCATAGGCCAGGAATCCATTCTTTTCTCGCATGTTAAACGGGAGGGAAAAAAGGTGGCGGGTACCCTCACGAACACAGGAGTGGAAAGCAATAGATCTTTCCATGTAGAGGAAATCAGCGGCAAAGGAAATACCCAGACTATTTGGCAACATTGCTTGAAGTTGGTGGAGGACGATAAGGAAGTCAGTTGTAATCCGTAAAACTACTTGACTCAATCCATCCCGTAGCATGTGAACAATAGGTGGCATTCATCTTTAATGGGAAGGCAGACATATGGTGTGCCGACATCACGTAGAGAGCCCACGATTATCACGGTGGCTGACACAGAAAGAAAGGAAATGTCCCAATCGCCAGGTGGGGCTGGGTTGATGCATTCCTAAACATGCAGCATTGGTATAGAGCATGTGGGGGCAATGGAAGGTCAGATCAACAGCAGGAGAGCCTAGTATCAGGCTTTGCTTCATATCCGAGGGCAGAAACTCTTTGCAAACCTATCCGTGGGAAGGGTGGATGAGAGGACGAGCATGTAAGATCAAGTGTACAGAGATTACGTTTGAGGTGGTAAGAATGGGAAATATGGTGGATATCCATATTAATTGGCTCCCTATGAAGCAAAAGGTGGTGAATCACTTTCACATGATGAGAAATCTGATGGAATGGGGGGAAGGGCAGCAAATAATGGTGATCAAGGCCGAAAGCACATGTAGAGTTATGGAGTATGTCTATGGATGGGAGGAATCGGAGGATCAATGCTCTATAAATTCAGGTTCTTTGGAACGTAAGGATCCAAGCAAGGTGCCGATCTTGTTCCTCTTGTTCCCAAGAATTCATCTATGTGCAATCACCATGCCACGCTACTGGAGGGACCGTAATCGGTCGAGAGGAAACAACAGAGGAGAAAGCCACAATGAGGCTTCCCCTATCTCTATGCATGATTCTATGCCATCAAGGGGCGATGATCCTATGTCAAAACCCTTCAGTTGGGGAGACCAGTATATGGCAGAAACACCAATTGCTATCGAGGCCTTTATAGCCATTCTAGAAATTGATCTCCTTCGGGAGTTTGAGGCCCGAATGGAGCAACCTTTGTTGTCCAACCCCTTTTGGACCACTCACATCCTTCTAGCCTAGGACATCCAGGATAAAGTTTAGACTGCCCAAGGGTTCCGTGATGCCCTAGACATCATCCGTCGCGGGCAATAGGAGAGTGCCGCTAGTTTCAGAATCCTGGAGCAGTTTCTTAGGACATGCTAGAAATCTCGGGGAATGTTTCCACCACCCCAGTGAATGCCCTAGCCAACTTTCCTGTAAGTAATGCTCCGACTCAGTGCACGGAACATCACCAGGGCCCTAACTGGGAGGCAAGAAGTTAAGATTGGGATCCCTGGCATTGGTCCTTTGTCTTTTTGATGTTCATATCTATGTTGATTTCTGTCTTAAGGTTTTCTATGTTGCAGCTCTCTATGTTATGCTTCGAGGCTCATTTCCCTGATCATCCGGAGACATATTTGGTTTCATTGGATGGAAATGGGTTAACGGTAATCTCTGATTTAAGTCCTTGCTCACCAGTAGGGATAGACTCAAGCTCATGAACACTTGGAGTTTTGAATAAGATGGAGATGGTCCTTGTTAGTTTTAGTTTTGGAATTTGGTGGGAACCAGACCTTTAGGCTTCCGCAGTGAATCAGCTTGGTTTAAAGCTTATTTCTTTCTCTGCCTGGTTTAGTTAAGATCGGCGGGGCAGGATTTATTAGCCGTGTCTCGGTCCAGATTGGGGTCGTTTACCAGGACCTCTTGTAATTGTTCCTTTTGTACTATCTTTCTGTACTATAATCAAAGTTTCCTACTTACTCATTAAAAAAAAATATCTGTGCTTTAGAACTTAAAATTATGTTCAAAACATTTTAATATAATTAATAAACTGTCAACTAAAATAAATAAGTTAAACCATAGAACAAATCTCTCACATCATTATAACCCATCTCTAAATGTATTATCCAATGATGGCATATTTCATATTGCCAGCATGTATTCTTCCATTTTCCATGTTAAAATAAAACATAAACAACGTATCATAAGCGCGATTTACAACCTTCAAAGTAAAAATTAAATCCATGCTAAATATAAACATAAACGCTGATTATTTTTACAAAGCACAACCATTGAAAATTGCGAAGGTTTGGTTTTAGGACAAATTTCATACAAACTTATCAACCAAATAAATAGAGAACCAAACTCACCATTTATATAAACAAAATTATTAAAGACATGGTCATTCTATTTATCATCAAATAATTAAACTAAATGCACCGAGGATCGAATCTTGTGGAATGCCCAACCCAAACCAAAAACATATTTCATGAAAGTAGCGCAGGATCGAATCCTGTCGAAATCACTGCTAACACAAAACATAAATGTTGCGACATGCAAAGTAAGGGTTTTGCCTCTCAGGCTTCCCATAAGAACTTCAAGTATAAACCAATAGTTTAAACAAATCTGAGTTACATTATATAGTCACATTGTTAATAAACATAAAACACTTAATTTATAGGTTGCGTATCCACCTAATGGCCGAGCCAAGATTCCAAGCTCACGACCATAAGGTGAAACCCCAACCATGATATTTATTAACTCCTACACCAACAAATTTACCATGATAAACATACAATGCATATAATATATAAAATACATAGTTATGATATCCACAACACCATTGCAAGAAATGGAATTGCAAGCCAACATACGTACCATTAAGTTTAAACAAAAATCTTTCAATTAAAATTTAAATCAAATACATTACCAAATGTTGCAACACGATGAAATTTATACGCAGAGCCGAACCATCTCTGGATAGTCAAATTATTTTCCCAAAACCCTTTACATACGACAACTACCATGGAAAAGACTAACATAGCAGCGTCCATTGGATTCCCAAACCAACTATCAAACCCAACCAAAATAAACTACACAAGGATACTTCTCCGAACCCATAGATCAAATCTCTGCCAAAAACAAACACGGAGAGGTAAGGGCCTTTGCATTTTTTGGGGCTTACCGGCAAAGAGGTTGCGTAGGCCACCTAAGGAGACACCATCAAAGCCACCATAGAGTCGTGCTCTGTACCTAAACAAGCCCACACAAAACACCATGAGAAGTATGCAAGCTACCAAACTAAATCAAATTGAAAAAAAGATAAGGTGTCGACCATCATTATAGGTTTACCTTGAGAGAGCGGGCAGGCTATTTCCTTGTGCAACATAGCTCCCACAAGCTTGAGACCATACAGATGAACCCAAGAGAGACCAAATGAAACACATATTGACCCTAACCAACGATTGAGTCCAAATGACCACTCTTCCCTAGAATAATTTAAGTCACCACACTGTCCTCCACTATACACGAAATCAAAACCCTAAGAGATATAGTTTCGTTCACGATGAAGTTCCATAGTTCACCACCCCAACATTAAACCCATAGAAAAACCCTCAAATTCCATGTTAGAACAAAGTTGTATGGCATATGAAGTATGCCATAAACCAAATTCTTTTACCCTATAGTTTTCCAAATCACTTTTTACAAGGTTTTCAATGGCATATGGACCATGCCACAAATCCTATGCCTTATACCATAAATTTTACAAAACATATATATCAAGGCGCATAAGGTTTTGACACCTTAAACATAAAATATGTCTACCATAAATTTTATAACCTTACATATAAATCAATCTTGCACAAATGTAGGACTTAGGCATAGTTAGGAATATGAATTTAGTCTTCCCTTCACTAGCTTGAACAAGATAATGCAGTATAGATGTAGTGTTGTAGGATGTCTTTAATTTCGATGGTCATAGACATAATTCACCACGGGAATAACCTGCACAAAAGTAGGAACCTGCATTAGTTCTCAACTAACTAAGTAAGCCCCTTAAAGCAGTAGGAATTCTTACCTTTCTGAGTGGAACCTCAAGGAATAAACCCCTCCACTCCACCCCTTTACATACAAATGCAAGTCAAACCTTTTAATGAATAAAACCATAAACAAAAAATTAAGACATATAAATAAGAAGTAAAATGTAAACTAACAAGAATCGACAAAATGTCCGCATTTAGTAGACATGAAGAATAACCAAGCAATTGAGTAGAAATAATATAAACAACATCACATAAACACATCATCATCTAACATGAAAACAAGTAGAGAGAAAAACAACTTATAACACTTGGGTTCAGTACAGAACCATGTATTATTCCATAGAAGTTTAAACAATGTCATTGGATTGTAGTATCTTATTAGCCTACAATTTTTTTTTTAATTTTAATATTTTAGGGACATTACAATAAATTGAGGCTCTAATACCACGTGGAAACACAAGATAAATATTTAGCTTCAATATATTTCTCACAAGTATGCAAAAGAAAAATAGACAGGGGAATAATGAGACTGAACACAAGATAATTGAATAATAATAATTAATCAGCAATACTAAATATGTTAAATCCCCATAGGTGACTAAATACCTTACCAAATGTGTCAACGAGCGGATGAATTGACTAAATCATGAGTGAGTGATGATGAGTGATGGAAATGATTGGTAATCATGGAATATGGAGAGAAAACCATGGGGGATGACTTGGTCGCAAAAGATGTCATTTTTTAAGTTTGACTAGCTTTCCATTATCCACTGAAAAACAAGATAAATTTGTCTAAATACATAAAAGACAGGAACGAACACTTTCCATTTCGGGAACTCAATAAAGTTGGTAGAATTAAATTAGAGTCAATATAAATGCATTCCTAAGGTAAATATGGAAAGTATTGACTAAGTGATGCAAGTAGAGGCCAACTACCTAGTCTAGCATATATGAAAATAACCAGAAATTATTAATTATTTTTATCCCAAGTCTGGAGTGGGTTTATGATATTCTAACACCCCCTTTATGTATAACTATATGGTGGAGTATCTGTAATAATATTAGAAATATAGATGTATATACGACCCAAAAACAAGGCTATGGTCACCTTTACAATTATTTTTGTCCATAAAATGGAGGAAAGAGGGAAAACCAAATGGGGAAAATCCTCCATCAAGAAAGAACAAGGAACAAAATGAATAACATATATTCATTATGTCTTTTCTTCACTTGCACGAGCTGAATGAATTGCTTCTAGTGGAAGAACTTGATGAAGAAGTTGTGAACTCCATGATCATGTGCTAGAGTGTAGTATCTACAAGAAAGAAGAGGAGAGACTCCTTGTAGTTCATGGTACGATGAAAGAGGAGTATTATATAAACGATTATTGTTGTTAAAATACTATTATATGAAAACAAAATATGGAAATAAAAATATATCTGTTCATACTCTTTCCCAAAGAGTAAAAAAATCAATACAATCAGTTCCTTGTATAGCTGCAAAATGGTGAAATGGACCATGTATCTTCCTTTCAAACTGCTCTAGCACCTTTCCAATTCTAAGATGAGGCTGAAATGACTTTGAAATATCATAAATATTATCATATGGAGAAACACATACCAAAGTTATAGTGCCTTTATGAGGATATGGGGGTATAATAGGAAAAGATTGAGCAACGAGATAAAACCGATGAATGTGTAAATATGAATGATAGATGGATTTGAAATACAAACCATAGATGTTTAGATAAGATCAAATCTTGTGTAAAATAATTCTAAGTATGAATAATGTCATAAATAATGAACCAGTGAAAAATAGAGAAGACTTGAAACCAACATAAATAAGTAACACTACATATGAATCTAACAAGAAATCAACTAGTGAACTTGGGGTTTGTATAGTCCTAGGAGTATTCAAAAGATGGGTAAATGGAATGGATGATGTCATAACCTGCATATCATATTTTAAACTTGCTTCTAAATTGTATTCATAATCATTTGAATGGAGTGAGAAATAATCGGTTAAAGACAAGTAAGGATCTACTCGAAAAACACTAGTATTGGGAGATGGATCTAGTGGGCTGATAGGTGATTTATCCAAGAGAGACATTAAAATTTATGATTTTTATATATCATAAAATGAATCTATATCATATATTTGAGGAAATTTTTTTCTTCTAGCACTCAAAGAAGAATTGATATTACCTTGGGACTGCACACTGTGACAATGTTCTAAGGATTGAACCTAGTTCTCTAGTTCATTTGGTACATCAATGTTATGCTTCTAAAACAACTAAGACATGATGTTCATATTCTTCTTGAAACATTTCTTCTTATAATGAAAACATTTTATTCCATAAGAACACTTAGAGGTGATCCATTTCTTTTTAACTTTCTTCAAACCTTCATCAGTAGGTTTTGATCCTTCATCTTCATTATTTGACTTTGGCCTCTTCTCTTTCAATGTTTGCTTCTCTTTTGGATTTTAATTCTTAATTCCTTGAACTATAAGAGAATGATCCTTGCCCTTGGAGATTCTAAGTGCTCCCATTTGGATCTATTTGTCTTACTCTTTTGCAAGGTATTTTTTAAGGATTCTAATATTATACTTAACTTTAGTATTCTAGGTGATTGTTTTAGATTGAAAAAAACATGTTTATAAATATGTATGTGAATATTAAATATGAAACATACAATTAACACTAAAATGTGTAAATTTTGGGGAAGATTATGATAAAAAACATATTTTATGTAAATATAGGCGATATTAGAGACTAAAAAACAATTTTTTTAAAAAAAAACCCAAAAAATAACCAATGGGCAAAATTTCGTCCCTAGAAATTACCTCGCTCTTTTGTAAGTGAATCAAAGAATGTACTCAAAGAAGACGTTTTTCAATTTGAAATAACAAGCCTAGTAGCATGAAACGTTGACACAAAAATTGAGTATTCATGACCCAATTTTGATAGGGTGAAAATAATCAATTGATCTTCCTTCTTCTCAACCCCACATTGTTTGAGCAATAGAAAAACTGACTTCAATTTGGTGAAAAACCCTCCAATGCAATCAAAACTGCTTTGACTCAATGAGAATAACTCATTCTCCAATTGATGCACTATTATCTCATCTTGTACTCCAAAGAGAGACTCAAGTTTGGTCCATACTTGGTTTGGAGTGGTCAAAGCATCAAGACAAAAAAGAATATTAGGATAAATTGAGAGATAAAGCAATCGTTAGGCTTCATCCAGCCTATTATGCCACTTAGCTTTCTCAACAACATCATTGAGCTCATTCTCTAAAGCCAAAGAAGCTCTATAGAGTCCCTTATTGCGCAACATAATGCCAATGCTTGCCTTCCATTCATGATACTTGAAGGGAGTCATGATCATAGCTCAAGAGGAATCCATTCTTAGTTGTTGTTGCTCTTTTGGAGATGCTCTCTACAACCTGCACAAATATAAACTAGTAGAAATACTTGCAAGCTCAGTGCAAGCTCTTCTTTAGAGAGGGATAGGATGTTGGATGCCTTCTGATGTAGAGTATTGATTATTCCTCAATTCTGTATAAATTGACAATTTAAAAACTCTAATGTAGATCTTGATATATTGAGAAACCTCATGCTCTCATACCATGTAGAAATTGAGGCTCTAATACCATGTGGAAACACAGGATAACGATATAGCTACAAGATATTTCTTACAAGTATGCACAAGAGAAATGAAGAATAATAAATTATTTCTAATAAATGAATTAATTGATTATTACATTGGTAATACATCCTTATAAAGGAAAACATAGTTGCTAGAAGACAACTCATTCTAGCTCATAAATTAGGTTTAATAAATATGATAAACCCCCATAGGTGACTAAAGCCATTTTCAAATCTATCAAGGAGCTCACGAATTGACTAAAGCATGAGTGAGTGATGATGAGTGATCAAAAGTATTGCTATCATGGAATCTGGAGAGAAAATCATAGAGGATGAGTTGGTCACAAAAGATGCAAGTTTCTAAGTTTGACTAGTTTTCCCTTATCCATTGAAAAGTAGGATATAGCTGTCTAAAGGAAGAAAACAAAAAAAGACATAGTTTCTGATCTGGGAAGTCAATGAATTTGGCATAATTTAACCATAATTACTATAAAGGCACTTGTGGGTAAATGTGGCAAGTATTGACCAAGTGGTGCAAGTGGAAGCCAACTACCTAGTCTAGGATATGGGAAATTAAGCAAAAATGGTTAATTATTTTTATACTAAGTATGGAGTGGGTTTACAATATTCTAATAGAGAAAACACTTTGATACGAAATATCACTTCGTAAAAGAAATTGCAAACAATGACAAAGTTCATGTAGAACATTGTAAATCGATTAATCAATTAGATAGCATATTCACAAAGCCTTTGACAAAACATATTTTTGAAACTTATAGAGATAATTAAGAGGAAGTTTTATAAATAGTAATTAACTCCCACCTTTGCTTTAGTCCTTTTATCAGAATTCAAGTTTTATTCAGTAATAAAACACACAAAAGCATAAAGTAGAAAGCATGTATGCATTAGCTAGGTTATGGTTTTTGCTTTTTACTGAGTATTTAAATACATCTTCAAAGTTTGATTGTAAGAACATCAATTAAAGCTTTGAGCGAATCTTTGGGTAGATAGACTGGAGGTGCTCTCCAACACAATATGGGGAGATTACAAGTTTAATTCCTAATAAAAAGATAAAAATATTTAAGAAAAGCCATTAATTTTCTCGAACCCTACCGAGCAATAACACAGCCATAACGAATGCGTAGAAGCTTGAGGATAATAAGCTTTTCAGGGATAAATTCTCTGCATTGGAAACTGTACAAATTAAGATATAAACGCAATACCCTAAATTGTTATTATAATATGCGTGGTTCTTGTTTTCTGCTTTGAATCCAGAGCGTCGGTTTCATCCCAGTGGATGAGATTAGCAATATTCAGTAATGGCGACCGTTAGTTGGTGGCATCGATAACACTAGGTAATCATGTATCTAAATTTAGACGGTTCGATAACATTAGGTAGTCATGTATCTAAATTTAGTCGGGTAATCATCAAATCCGAGAAAGAGGTTTAGGGATTGGACCACTGAGGCAACAAAAAGTATAAATTGGACTTATTCAGTTCACATGTTCGAATCTCTGAAACACCAAACTAATAAATGACGCCAAGTTGTATTCATAGACCACTTTGTCAGTGTCCAGTTCAATTGGGATACATTGTAGAAATCATAAAGAAACGTTAAGAAGATTCACAGTGTCGCAGTTACTAAACCCAGTCTTTGTCTTTGTCGTTGCTGATTGATATTGAATCTACCTTATCTACATCAACTCTGTCACTCCGAGGAGAGTTTGATGCAGTCCACAAATCTTGTTGCGTATTATCCAAAGATCGTCATAAATGACGTCATCACAATGGTCCTGGTCTGAACTTCTGGGGCTTTGGGAGGGAACTAAGGATTCTCATGGTTAAATAAGTTTTTTATTCACAATTGTTCTTTTATGACAGGCTTGGAGGGAATTGTTCTTTTATGATCATTGGAAGGTTGTGAAGGAGTCCCATGACTCACCAGGTGTAGGATATGTAGGGTTTTTCAAAACTTACTACAATACTGGGCAAACATTTTTTTCGAAGGGAATGTAAAAAGACATTTAAAACAAGTACCAGAGTGTGATATATATCAGGGAAACACAAGAAAAAATGTCATACTACAATACTGGGCAAACATTTTTTTCGAAGGGAATGTAAAAAGACATTTAAAACAAGTACCAGAGTGTGATATATATGAGGGAAACACAAGAAAAAATGTCATGACTCTTGGGTTACTCCACCCCCTACACATTCGAAACACGAAGTGAAATGAAATATCGATGGATTTCATTGAAGAGTTAGCATTGTCATAAGGGAAATATGAAATCTTAGTTGTAGTGGACTCACTAACTATGTACAAATTACATGGGTTTCCCAAAATCATTGTTTGTGATAGAGATGCCAAATCCAAAAATAACTTTTGGAAGGAATTCTGCAAACAAACAAATTGGGACATCTCTTAACATGATTTCAACTTACCACTTGCAAACAAATGGGCATACATAAGTTGTCAAGAGATGTTTGGAAATGTGTATTTGTAGCTTCGTCACCGATAATTAGAACAAATGTTTAAAATGTTTGCATCTTGCATAATGGTGTTATAGCTCTACATACCACACGTCAACCAAAATTACACATTTTGAAGCATTATATGGGTACAAACTGCTCATGTGAAAATAATTGGCTCAAAGTAATGTAAAGGTACCATTAGTAAAAAGTCAACTAGAAGAAAATCAAAGAGTTATACAAGTACTCAGCATAACTTAACCATGGTACAAAATTGTATGAAGTACCAAGAAGACCATCGTAGAGAACAAAGAGAGTTTGAAGTAGAAGAGTGGGTGTTTGTAAGACTCTAACCATATAAACAATTATTGCTTAAGCAACAAGGAAAGAATAAATTGGCTCCCAATTTTTATGGGCCATATCAAATTATTCGAAAGGTCAATCTAGTAGCATATGAATTGGATTTAACACATAAAATCAAATTCACAATGTTTTTCATGTATCATGCCTCTAAATTTTTTGAAACAACATCAATCCAACCAGGCGATACTCCAAAGAAAAAAAACTTGTTTTACAACTAAAACCTATCATCATCATCAAGAAAATGAGATTACACTAGCGATTTATTAAAGAATATATTTTTAAATAGAAGAATCTTCCAAAAGACGATGCATTTTGGGAAACAAAGAAATTTATTCATCAACATTCATCTTTGCCCTACTTTCATTACAAAGCATTTTAAAAACATAAGACAATGTTATATATAAAATAAAATAATTTTAATAAGTATATATAGATATGTTTATATATATAAAGAAAAAACATAAAATTAAATTTAAATTGAACATATAAATAATAAAAATGAAAAAAATAAAGGGATGTACTTTTTATGAACCACAAAAATAAGTGGTCCCGTTTAAAAGAAAAAATTACGCAATAACCTTTACTAAGCAATTTACTATGCAAATTTACCATTTTCCCTTTTTGTTACTATCTCAAGTTTACAAGGCAATCTTATAATTATTGCAGAGCAAAGTGATTTACTAGAAAAGTGATTTGTGCCAACCATTTTTCCTTTTTGTTGCTCTCTCAAGTTTATAAGGCAATCTTATAATTATTGCAGAGCAAAGTGATTTACTAACAAAGTGATTTGTGCAATAGCATAATACTTGTAATAATTATTTCATAAAACATTACTCCACTTCCTTGTAACTNTAAGGCAATCTTATAATTATTGCAGAGCAAAGTGATTTACTAACAAAGTGATTTGTGCAATAGCATAATACTTGTAATAATTATTTCATAAAACATTACTCCACTTCCTCGTAACTAAAAACGTTTACTAAGTAAATATGAAAGAAAATAGGTTTTTTCCATGTGATTTTTTTTTATGAACCCAAAACATACAAATAAATTTCTTCCTAATATATGAGGACACAATCCTAAATTTGTCCACAATAATTTAAAATCGTCNTTTCCATGTGATTTTTTTTTATGAACCCAAAACATACAAATAAATTTCTTCCTAATATATGAGGACACAATCCTAAATTTGTCCACAATAATTTAAAATGGTCAAATAAACATTTATTTTGTAGTAAGAGTAAAATCTCACAATTTTTTTTATAAAGGAACCATATTCATTATGTTCATGCACTTGAAAAAATAAAATATATGAGCGATGAAATATAGTTACAAATAATACATTATATATATATATATTACTGTGGAATTAGTAGTTACAACTATATACATGATCACTCCATATTTTATTTAATTCTTGACTTTTATAGAGCTTGGGTTCTCAAGGATTTTTGGAAACTATGATATTGAGCTTTTCAACCTTCTTCGACTTTCTTCTCTTACTCTTTATCTCTTGATCTAGTGCTCTATTTTTTCTCTTTACATAGATACAACCAATGAATTTTCTCGGAAGCCACAATAACATAGATTAAAGACAGTAATAAATTTTTAACCGAAATCTACCAAAGAACTTGTCTTCTAAATTACCGTGCGAATCGTTAAATATGGTGAAACGTGAGCGCCATATCTTGAATGATTGACTAATTTTTTTTTACTTCTACATAATCTAACCGAGTTGGTGGAGATTTAATAGACATCATATTGTAATTAATATTTCTATAACTCCCCTTAATTATGAGCAAATGGAGATCATTAAACAAAATTTTGATCAAAACAATTTGAGAGATGAAAAATTTATTACATAGAATTTGCCACTCCTAAACAAATTCAAAGATACTATAATATATCCCTAGCCAATGGTTTTGTAAAACTATTTTCCATCTTATCTTTAGACCTGCAGAATTCTAATTTTTTATTATTATTATTTACCAATTCACTGATAAAATGATACCGTGTGTCAATATGCTTGGTTCTCTTGTGAAACACATGATTCTTTGACAATTCCATGGTTGAATTGTTGTCACAATATATTATTTTTTGTTCCTTTTGGGTTTTCTACAATTATTTTAACATTATGCACATCCAAACACCTTGACATCCAACGCTTGTATCTGTGACATACTCTTCTTCTGCTGATGACAAAGTTATAGTGGGATATTTCTTCGAAACCCATGACACAACACCTGTAACAAAATGAAAATTATACCCACATGTGTTTTTCCTATCATCTATGATTCCCCCACAATCACT
>LPNX010730842.1:34796-50890 GCA_001517045.1 Pseudotsuga menziesii | reverse complement strand
GGGACAACAAAACAAGTTGGTGGATAATACATAGTAGGATATTCACCGAGAACAAAGGCCCCTCGAGGTCCAGAAAGGGTTGGAATAGACTGGAAAAAAGGTCTTGCAAATACATGCGTTTAACCTCCTTGCGTTGACAAATAGCTACGTAAGGAGGTTTACTATACAACATATACCCTGCATGTGCACTCAAAATTCAAAAGAGTTACATACTGACTAATATATGAACCATGAGATCCTAGGGTGAGTCATAAACATATTTTATTATTACCAAATAATTCTTCCATAGCTTTGTTTTCTTCTACTAGAGTTGTAAAGCAAACAAATCCAAATCCTCTATTGAGTCCCTTTTCATCCCGCATTATTTTTGCTGAAGTGATCATCCCACAATGGCTAAACATTATTTTTAGTTCATCATCCTCAATTGCATCATCAATGTTTAATGTAAATATTTGATCCCTAAACACAAATTCAAAGCCAAACAAATTATAAGAGAATATTGCCCTGAAAAAGAAAGACACTTCAAAATTAAAATACCCACCTCAAATTTTAATATCTTTTGGTGTTTCTCTTCATATTGCCGTCACAATTTTTTCTCAGGCTTGGCCTTATTTTGAGCCCTTCCAACATATATGACATTATTACCTAATGATTATAAGAAATTAGAAAAGAGAAAGAATAAAAATGAACAAGTTAATGCTGGTGCAAAATAGAATAAATACTAGCAACAACCATATTAATAAGATTAATATGTTTGGGATACGCCGAGAGGAATATATCACCAATGAAGTTAATTTAATAGTTGTATCATGATTGGAGTTAACCTAATAGTTATCCAATATAATTGCGATTAAAGTTAAAGTTAAGCTAATAGTTGTAGAATCATTGGATTTAAACTAATAATTGTATCTAATAGTTAATTTAAAAGTTAATATATCAACCATTGCAGTTCAATTAAAATTTTTGATTGGAGTTGAAGTTAAGTTAAAGTTGTGTCATCATTGGACTTAACCTAATAGTTATAATTTTTTTCCTAAAGAACGTGTCAATTACTTGTATCTAATAGTTAATCTAACATAAAAACCACTTAATTTGTGGTTATTAAGCTCATAGTTGTATCATCATGTTGGAGTTAAGCTAATAGTTGTATTTAATAGTTAATTTAAAAGTTAATATAAATCTATTGTAGTTAATAAAAGAGCTTCAAGTTATCCTGACTTCTAGCTTCCAAATGTAGTTGGACTAAGACTTATGCACATTAACTGGACTCCCAATTGGTAGGTGGAGTTCGAGTGTCACATCAGTTGCACATTACCATGCCACTAAGTGTAGTTATCACATGAGTTAAGAGGAATTTAGCAGTTTGACTAATTAACTTGACTTCGAGCTGCTAGATGGAGTTCAACTGTCACATGGAATACACATTACCATGCTGTTATAGTTGATTTCACCACTCCAGGTGAATCACACTTTGTATGGCCTTCCCCTATCCCGCTGCAGACTCCTTAGACCCCATGGACCATTTTTTGTCCTTTGATGTTCCCTTGACCATCCCTAAAAAACATGTGAAAAATGATACACGTGACTTTTAAACCTATAAGCATGTATATATGCGGGTTTGACCACTAAAACCGCGTACATCGAGATGTGTACAAAATCCAAATCCTTTTGGAGTTTTCCTTGACATGGATCTGACTCACTTGACTCCTGGCCTTCCCTATGCCTTGAGATCGCTCAGATTCGATCTTTCATTGCCCCTTTGGAAAGCTATATAAGGAACCCCTTGGTACATTGAAGGCATAAGAGAGAAGTGAGAGCAAAGAAACTATAGTCCATTGTTGTCGAAACTTATGCTTGAGTCTGCATCCCTTTGTCCCTTGGAGCACTTTTGTGTTCTTTCCAAGCTTGCCTTTTGCTTGTGAGTTTGCTATCGAGAGATGGAGAATTGAGGTGGTGGAGGCCCAAGTGGGGGATTCAGTTTCTTTGGTTTGCAGACGTGCCGACAGAGGTTGTATCTTGTAATATCTTATTTATATTAATAGAAATATCTTTTCCTATCCAATAATGTGTGTTTGAATGAATATTTTATCCATTGGATTATGTCAAATGCTTATACATTATTGATTATATATGCTAGAATAGATCTAACACTATGATATATAGAATGCGTGTATTGTTTACTTGTTGTTGAGGAAGTAATCTATCAATTCAAGCTAAAGCTGGAAAGCTCAACGGGGATCTACTTCAACCGTTCGGAATAAGGTACGAGGTCTGATCCTTTAGTGTTAGACATTTAATTTCTATTGCATATTGGAAAGGATTGATTTCTAGAGTCAAGCTATCTATTGTGGTACCCCAAGCCATAGGAATTTCTCTCCGTAACAGAATTGGTGACTCCGCTGGGGAGTTCCTAGTAGTTGTCCTTTGGGGGTTGTTTTATCGGCATTCAATGAATTTGAATTGCCCTTTCTCTCTTGTTTCTATGTCGAGGCTGGGGGCATGTATGCCTAGTAGTGTCTAATCGATGTGAAGTTTGTCTCAGCTTATCTGTTTTCCATGATTGTATGCACCTTTCTTCCTGTACGCGAGCTTTTAACTCATAGTCGCGTATACACGCGGGTTTCTTTGCGATTTTTGCGTATACACGCGGGTTTACTACAAATAGTCACGTATGCCCTTGCTTTTGCCTTTTTATGGGAGTTAATTGGTTGCTGGGTGAATTTTGATATTTGCCGAGTCTCCTTTGGCACTGCCTGAGTCTGTTTATACCTCTGTTTCTAACCAGAAACGTTTTTTTAGGATAGTTTTTTTTTTAAGAAGATTCTTGTCATGGCATTTTCAATTTTTTGTTTGAGATTAGTGCATTAGAGTTCTTTTACCTTAGTTCTTTTATAGAGTGTTGTTTGTGTGTGCTTGCAGAGTCTAGGGGTCGTAGAATCATTCTTTTTCTTTTTGCATCTCATTTTATTTCAAAAAATCCAAAAACATTTGCTTATCATCATGCATTGCATTTTTCATTTTTTCATTTTACTTGCACTAGATTTGCTTTGGAGTACTAGTTAGGACTTCATATAGCAAAGCTTGCATTCATCATTTCAAGAAAAATTGTGCATTTCACGCAGTAGCATACCCTGTTTTCATGGACACAATGCATTTGCATTGATTGTTAAGTGTGCATTTTACTTCATGTTGTGTCATAATACCATTAGTTGCACGACCATATCCCTATTTTGAGTAATAAAGCCAATTAAAATCAACGCTAAATTAAAATGAATTACACTCTTTTCTTTTCTAGGGTGCACCAACAAGCTTAGGTTTTAGGATCTTGGAATAGTTCATTGTATGTAAATTCTCCAAGATCACTAAACAACAACATGTATGTGTCTGTCTAGGTGAGTGTGTGAAATCATTGGTATAACCAGTGTTTCTCAGGATCCTCCTCTCAAAAGGGAGTTAAGCACGAGGCAATGTGAGCGGTTATTAATTGGGATGACCCCCAGTCATAACTGAGTAGCACCGGAGATATTTCCAAGATTGTATTCATATTTGGGGGCTCTTTCGAGAGTTTCGAGCTTTGCTACCCTGCCCATACGATCAATCCCGCCTGCGACTGTCCACCTTATTATTGATTATATTGAGGTGACCTTTGTGGCCTTACCTAGGATATCGAGGGGGTACTTTATAGGGGTTATTCTATGGGTGTCTCTGTCAGGTTGGGGTCGGACAGCACAGTCGCTTTACGCGTTGAAGCTGAGGGCCACAATAATTGGTTATGTACCTCTGCTTGTTGTGTATGGGAGTCTCAAGCCTCTCCTAGGCGAGACATACCTGATTCATTTGGGAGCTCATTTATCCAGCCCTTGTTTGCTTGCATTTGGATTTAGATTTTATTAGTGATTTCTCTGTGCACAATAGTTGGCCTAGGGTTTACATAAATAGAGAGTCTTTTCTATTTTTTTGAGTCACTGTGGATTCGGGTGCGGCTCCTCGTCGTTCTCGTCATTTAGCAGGACTTCCGCCTTCTACTTCTCCTCCTCCTTTTCCTAGATAGTCCAGGCGGACTATTTTTCACATTGATTCACACACCATGGGAGACCATTTAGAAGGTATTCCTGAACCACCTTCTCCCATTCATGTAGACGATGGGGAGTTTACTCCTACTTACGATCCTTCACCTGACTTGGCTGAGTTAGGTCCTGTGATTTCTGAGATAGGAACGATAGACCTACTCACTCTAGGGTTGATTCCCCATTGACACGTTACCTGTATGGAATGCCGGAGGACACCGAGACTCATTTTGAACCCTCCATCACTAGCTATGGTAGTTATGCTATGTCTAGTTTCCCTACACATGATTTGGCATTTCATGTCAAATCCGACTTCGAGCCTAACACTATGCTTGGGTGCACTCTCATTCCTTACCATGCAGAGAGGTTTGGGAGAACTAGTCACATTGCACCTTCCATCCCAGTGGTGGAAGTTACATCACATATCCCTCATAGGTCTAGGGTTAGTGATCCTATTAGGATACCAGATCCAAGATGAGTGACGATAAGGAACAACATGTACATTATTACTCAGATTCCTTCATCCTCGGTCCCTAGTTCTTCAAATGTTCATCCTCCACCTTATTCGCGTGGTCATGTTACTACTTCCGGGGCGTATATCCCTACTTCCAGTATGTATATTCCTACTTCTAGAGCGTATCTTCCTACCTACGGAGTGTCTCATGGGGCATCGCATGCGATGACTTATGGACCCTATTATGGGACATAGTATGGACAGGGTTCTTCACCTTATGGGGGCGGGTATCAACAACCTGCTTACTCTCCTTATTATGGCTTTGTATCTCCTACTAGTCAAGGTCCACCACACTATGGTGCTTCCACACCACCCTATATGGGTCATAAGGGAGGAGGTCACTATGGCCAAGGCCATGGTGGTAATCAGACCTATATGAATTAGGGAGCGACCCATCGAACTCATCATCCTAGGCTCCCTTTCCTCATGACGCTCAATCTTCCTGACTTGTCGAGATTGACAAACAATCCTGTAGCTCATGACCCGGCTTGGCCGGCTGTCCCTACCAAGCTTCCTTTAGACATACCTAAGTTCGAGGGAAAACCAGGAGAGGATCTGACCAAACACATTACTACGTTTCACCTATGGTGCTCTTCGAATTCCTTACATCAGGACTCAATCCGTTTGAGACTATTTCAACGCACCCTTACGGGGCCTGCCGCGAAATGGTATATAGAGCTACCTGGGGAGCTTTCGCTTTGTTCGACGACCTTGCGATGACTTTTCTTAATCACTTCCAACTACCAGTGCGTTATGATGTTGGTACTGAACTCTTGTCGACATTTCAGCAAGATAAATCCACACATATTGCTGATCATATTCAAGAGTGGCATAGACGGAAGAGGTTAATTAAATCCTTTATACCGCCGGAGTTCCTCCTCGAGTGGTTCCTCAAGTCGTTATTGCCGTATATAGCAAAGGATGTTTCCACATCCTTAGTGAAGAATGAGGAACAAGCGATTTTTAGGGCACAGGAACTGGACTTGATCTATTGTCAGTTCGCTTTGTTATATGAGATTATTCCCAATGCTTCATGTTCTAGTTTCAACCCCAAAGTCAAACTTGGACCACATGCCAATGGAATTGTGGGTTGTGCAAGTGTGAAACCTGTGGATTTAGTTGCAAAACAAGTTAGTCAATTGTTCGATGGCTGATGGAAACATGGTGAACATATCTTCAACGATTCCTATCAACATCTCTCATAATCCTGGCATGATAGAGAATGTCTATATTGGGGCAGAATGTTCCCATGCTGAGATTCTTGAATACACCGAGCTATTTAAGGAATTCCATGATAATTTTTTCTTGGTCTTACGACAAGATGCGAGGTACTGAACCTCGTATTGTCGAGCATGAGATTAATACTTACCCCAACGCTAAGCCTGTTCGACAACGTTTACGTGTAGTGAATCCTAGGAAAGCACCTGCGATTAAGGCAGAGATAGAGAAGCTATTGAAATCCGGTTTCTTCTATCTCGTTCCCTTGATGGAGTGGGTTTCAAACCCCATTCCAGTGGATAAAAAAACAGGGAGCGATCTACATATGTACTGATTTCTGTGATTTGAATCGTGCCTGTCCTAAGGATAATTTCCCCACACCATTTATTGATCAAATTTTGGATGAGTGTGTGGGTAGCGAGGTGTTCTCCTTCATGGACAGCTTTTCTGGATATAATCAGATACATATTAAACCTGAGGACCAACATAAGACTGCATTTATTTGTCCTTGGGGAATGTTTGCATATCGGAAAATGCCTTTCGGCCTTAAAAACGCTGGAGCTACATTTCAGCAGGCAATGACCTTGATCTTCCACGATCTCAAGTCAATTATAGAAGTATTTTTGGATGACCTTGCTTCTCATTTTCGCATGAGAATGCGTCATCCCTACCACTTGAGATTGGTATTCGAAAGATGCCAGCATTATTCGGTTAGATTAAATCCTCATAAGTGCATCTTTTGTGTGAAGTTAGGGCGTTTGTTAGGATTCATCGTTTCTAAAGAGGGTATAAGAATCGACCCTTTGAAGGTTGAGGTAATACTTCAGTTGTCTCCCTGGAAGAATATTCGTCATCTTCAGTGTTTGCAAGGCATGGAAAACTTCTTACGAATATTTGTTGCCAACTTTTCCAATTTGACTAGAGGCTTCATGTGTCTCTTGAAGAAGGACACCCCGTTTCATTGGGATGAGTGAGCCCAGGAGTCCTTTGATGCACTCAAGTGAGCCCTAGCATCGGCCCTGGTGATTAGTCCCCCGGACTATAGCCATGATTTTCTATTATATGTGGCCACGTCATTAGAGACGATTGGTATGGTTTTGGTTCAAGAGGATGAGGAACTCCAAGAGCATGTCATATATTATTTGAGCCGGAACCTTATTGACGCAGAGATTCGTTATTCTCATGTCGAGAAGCTTGCTTTAGCTACTATACATGCGGTTCAGCGGTTGAGGCATTATATTCTCCTTCGCTAGACCTTGGTTGTAGCCCATGTCAATCCATTTCAATTTGTCCTCACCCGAAGGATGATTGGGGGAAAATATAATAAATGGATTGTCATTCTGCAAGAATTCGATCTCGAGTTTGTTTCAGCAAAATCGAAGAAGTCTTTAATTTTTGCAGAGCTTATATCGGTTTTCTCGGGTGAGGCCGAGGAGTTGGTTTGTGAAGATACGTTTGTCGATGAACACATATTCTTAATCTCAATGTTAGACCCATGGTATGGGGATATCATAATATATTTACAAACATTGAAGACCCCTACTCACCTCTCGTGAGATGAACGATGATGATTACATCATGTCTCTAAGAACTACCTCATAGTGGATAACACTTTGTATCACCATGAGATAGATTCCATTTTACGACGTTGTTTAACTCATGAAGAGGCTAAGGTAGTTCTGAATGATTGCCACTGAGGGGCATGTGGTGGTCATTTATCTGGGATTTATACAGCTCAAAATATTTTAAGATTGGGTTATTTCTGGCCATTGATCTTTAAGGATTGTGTTGATGCGGTCAAGAGGTGCCACCCTTACCAAGTATTCGCACGTAATATGCACTCAAAACCTGCCCCGTTACATCCCATTATCATCGCTGGTCCCTTCACTAAGTGGGGGCTCGATTTTATGGATTGCAACCCAGCTTCGGCTGGGGGGCACCATCATATTATAGTGGTTGTTGATTACTTCATGAAATGGGCTGAGGCTATGCCTACAGTAAAATCTGACGGTGAGACAGCCACTCACTTTGTATTCAACCAAATTATTACTCAGTTTGGGGTTCTGAAAGAGCTTGTCACTAACCATGGCTCGTACTTTTAGAATCGTATGATGGAAGAGTTGGCATCGAAGTTAGGGTATAAGAAAGAGCATTCCTCTTCTTACTACCCTCAAGTGAATGGACAGGTAGAGGCAGTGAATAAATCACTCAAATCCATTCTCCAACGAACCATTGCACAAAGCAAGAACAATTGGCACATCATGTTATATCCTGCTTTGTGGGCATATCGAACAGCTGTTAACACTGCCACTGGTTTTTCTCCATATCAACTTGTACATCGAGTGGAGTCAATATTGCCGGTTGAATGCGAGATTCCTTCTTTGAAGCTAGTTGTAGAACTCTTACCGGACACTTCCCCATTGGAGGAGCGTTTGGTTCACCTTGAGCAACTTGATGAGAAGCGTCGGGATGCCTTGGTGGCTCTAGAAGTCAATAAACATCGCGTAAAGGTCCAGTACGATAAGTCTGTCCATCCAAGGAGGTTTACTGAAGGAGACTTGGTCCTTTTGTGGGATCAACCGAAAGAACCCTTGGGGGCAGGGAAATTTAATCCTATGTGGCGTGGTCCTTACGTGGTCAAGCGTGTGTTAGAGAAGGGTGCGTATGAGTTAATGGATTACGAAGGAATGGCCTTGGTGAAGCCTAGAAATGGGCTCTATCTCAAGAAATACTATGCATGATCTTCAGCCAAGGCTTCTTATTGTATAGTATTGTACAACTTTGCATAGTTAGGTCTTTTTCTTATCGTGATCAGGTTTGTGATTAGTTTTCGTTTCTTTTGGAAGATGTCAATGGAATCTTCCATCTACATAGGATTTGCAAATGGTGCAAGCCGTCACACTCAACACTCAGCCTCTACTACTTGGGTGATTTATACTCCTATGGGTCAGGTACTGTCTTCAGGAGGCGTATGTCTACGGTCATCTTCCAACAATGTTGTTGAATACAATGCCGTTATTGAGCTTCTACAGGATGCCATTTCACATGGCGTTCTCTCTCTTGAGGTATGACTTGATTTAGAGTTAGTATTGTCACAACTCAATGGTTTGTACCATGTTACAGATCCGACGTTATTGACAAGATTCTTACTTGTGAGATTGTTAGAACGGCAATTTGACAATATAACATATATACATATTCCAAGAAATAATAATCAAGTTGCTGACTCATATGCTAACTATCTGTTAGATTGGCATTTGTTTCATTCACAATAAATTAATCACAAGAACAATTTTTCCACATGTAAATAAATAAACCAATCACCATAAAACTTTTTATATATACATCCAAAATGTGATAATACATAGTGTCATGATACAAAATTGGGGCTTTCGAGCCACCAGCATATAATACACGGTAGTAGAAAATGTATACACTCCCAGGTGTCTAATCCTATGGAGGAGGAGGAGGGTTGTGATCATGGAAGGTCACTACGGCTCTAGCTAGCCGTTGAAATAATCGCACCCATGCATGTGGTACACCCACCACCTGCCGCTGCATAGCCTCGGGAAAGTCCTCGACTTGCACCATGGGAACCCTATGTGCTAGTCTCACAAAATTGGTATGAATGCTCTGGAGCGTCCGCTCCGCATCCACACCCGTGATATCATCTCCTCTTCCCCTCCGTCTATGACAAGGGAAGCCCTCTGGCAGCCGTGGTCCCACATATGCACACAAATGGTAGATGTCACTATGTATTATCACACAAAAATATGTCTTTTTGATTCCATATAATCAAGAAAACACAAAAAAATAAATAACTCAAAATTTAAAAAGAGAGGGTCGAGATTCGTTACCTATATCGCCATATGCCAATCCTGGTGGTAGCAGCATGTCCAGGTCCCCCCAAAAATCTATCCCTGCATAGGGGTAGTCATCAATGGCAACTATCTGTCGTCGCCGCCACAGAAAGAAGTCAGCTGGATATGGGTTGGCCACCCTACCACCCCCCATTCTGTACATAGCATCTGCCCAACGTCGTTGGGCCAGATCTCGAACCCCGTTAAGAGGAATGTCCACTCTAGGGCTCAATCCTGGAACACGCTCAAAGAAAAACGTGCTCAAAATACTACTAAACCTGAAGTTCTGCACTCTGCCTGCATACACTCACTGAGCTGATGTTTCATGTTGCTCGGTAGTGTAGTGCTCCAGTCATAGATCATGGGTCTCATGCACTCCACTACATAGAACATCAGAGGCCGCGAGGCCTGGTGGAGTGATGCCAAGCCTGCTATCCTGCCCAGTGTCAATAGTATGGCCTTTAGGCCCAGCACCTGTGTAGGGTTGGTAGAGACCTGACTCCCCACCTTCTCTATGTCTGGATAGCAGTACACCGCAATGTACTCGTCGATAGTCAGGCCACCTCCTTCCCACCATGAGAACGAAGGTTCACCACTTCCCCTCATCTAGAAAGCCAAGTAATGAAGTATATGTCCTCCACCTCTATGGCGAGGGACATCCCATCTATATGGAAGGACTCCGAGTCTAGATCCCAGTAATGCACCAGCATCTGTAATAGTCTTGGTTTGGCCCTCAAACCACCAGGACACCAAAACTTGTAGAGTCCGCATGCACGTAGAGCTTGTTGAGCCATTAGATCGGCCATTACTACTTCCTCTACCTCACCGTGTTCACGCTTTCTCCACTCTAGGACCATATTGCATAAGAAATTGCAAATTTTCCCATTAGTTTATTGAAAAAACCTTATGTGCAGCCTCATATGCGACTGTTTTCAAAATAGCCGCATATGTACGTGGGTTTGAGGGATTTTTCCACATATATCCAACCCTATACGCGGAAAAAACCTCAATTTCCGTGTGGGCTGCAGCGTCCAATTTGGGTTGGCCTAGAAAGCTTAACTGACCATGGAATTTCATAAAAATTGCATCAAAATGAAAGAGAATAGCATGAGTAAATACCTGGAAGAAACGGTATTGGATTTTGCCGGCTGGATTTCCTGGAATTCGCTGTTGAAAATCAGAGCTCAAATGGGTAAAAGTTTCAAATGTTTTATAATATTTTGAATTGTTTACTATTTATAGAAAATTTTCAAATATTTGAAAATTTTTACCCCCTTTCCTATAGTTTCGACATTTTCTAACCATTTTGGACCGTTTTTGACATAATTCATGATGTAGAGGACCTTTTTCAGTGCCGTTTCAGCCATTGGATTGACCCGTTCGTGCCGATATTAGGTATCATGTCTAAACTGGCATATAAGTTAAGTTTCATCACTATTTCCATTTTGCATAACCTTATGACCATCTCATCATGACCTTAGGTACGAACCCACTCTATTATGTCACGAAACCTTCTTGCTGCTTTAGAAGTGGCATGATATGAGTGGTAGAGCTTCACCTTACATGGGTACCCTAGTTAGCGCCTTATTTTTCATTTGGTGCCCATGCTGACATTTTCTCTTTTAGGGTGTGGGAGTCCATTGTATAGTACTACCATGACATTTCGCAAGAGCCTCATACTCCTCTTGATCTTTTGCTGGCCTATTTCCCTCAAGACTCCCGCATGTCAAGTTGTGAATGCATTATCATGAGATTTTCCTGCCTTATTGAGATTTATGCCATCTTCCTTAACATTGCATTTTAGCCATATAGCCCAAGCTTGTCTCATGTCTAGCCATGCAGAGCCATTTTTATATCCTTCGCAGCTTGTCTCCCTTTTCACCAGGAGGGGATTTTCCCCCGAGTATCGATATCCTACACATGTATCCTTGCGTTGAGCATAGTTATGTTCCACTACTTGGAACTAGTTTGTTTTCCCTTATGACACTCATCTCCTCCTAGTATGCAACTATAAAGCTATTTTATTCTTTTTTCAAGCTTTTTAAATAACTGAAAAAGTCCAAAAAAATAAAAAAAACCAAAAAGCCGGACAAGAAAAGATGTTATCTGTGGTAGCTGTCGAGTTGTGTCACCTTCGAACAAAGCACTGTATATCACATCCATTGGTTGGGTTATATTTTGAATTCAGGATCTATACTCGTTTATCTGAGTGTATCTCCACCGACTGGTTAAGATTCCAGTCCCTATGGAGCCTCTGTCGATGCCTCCTGTGTCACAAAGATGTCCCAATTTGTATATCGAGTCTGTGCTACCTTTATTCAGTCACCATACGTCGTTATGCTCTTGTTCGAAGGAAGTTGAATCCTGATTCGGCCAGTCCTCAGTTCTCTTGACTTTGCATGTCAGCCATTCCTGGTACAGTCACAGGTTCATGCACCTTATGATCGAGTCCTTCCACATTATACAGCTTTGCTGAGTAGCTCGTGTTGGATGATGGGGGATGCCTTAATGCCCTCCTTCCAGCGGATTTCATCCCATCGACTTTAGATCATTTATTCTGGGATTGGAATCTAGAGTCATTTTGAGTGCCTTGAGACTTGCAGCCATCAGTGGCATGTTCTCTCGCCATTGACATTTTTTGGGAATAAATCAATGTCCCCTGATCAATGGATCCTCTCAAGTGTTCGACCTCAACACATTTATTCACACTTGTTAGTTTGCACTCTAGTACCTTAATTCCCATTTTCATTATCGGTGGGTGATCTCGCGTCTGTTAACGGTATACATTAATGACCGGTAATCAGATGATGGACTACTATGTTTGACCTCGACACCTCTATTTGCATAGTAGGACATGTACTCGTAGTGATTTGTGTAGAAGACTTTCTAGATTGGTGGCATCTCTTATGTGCTACCTCCTTGATCGTGCCAATGTTCATGAGATTTCAGCTCTCATGACTTGATTCTAGTATATGTCAGATATTTCTAGCCACGATGGAGATCTTGATTGGTTACATATCTTCAGCCATTATGGATATCATGGTCCTTTGTATATCTTCATCATGGAGATTCTGATTTATGTATATTGTACGTGGCGATGACCACTTATGTGATATCTTATATCATGCCTATTCATGGCCATTGTACTCTTATGTATCTGGGACTGTTATATGTATTTGCAGTTATGAGCAGAGTTGTATTATTGTACTATACTGATTGGATGGCTGGTCTTCCATTTGGGATCCTTCATCACTCCACTTCTGGGATGGACTTATAATGTATTTCGGCCATTGTATGACCCCTCTGACCTCACACATTAGGGGACATATATTATAGCTGATTTCACCACTCCAGGTGAATCACACTTTGTATGGCCTTCCCCTGTCCTGCTGTAGACTCCTTAGTCCCCATGGACAATTTTTTGTCCTTTGATGTTTCCTTGACCATCGCTAAAAACATGTGAAAAATGATACACATGACTTTTAAACCTATAAGCGTGTATATATGCGGGTTTGACCACTAAAACCGTGTACATCGGGATGTGTACAAAATCCAAATCCTTTTGGAGTTTTCCTTGACATGGATTTGACTCACTTGACTCCTGGCCTTCCCTATGCCTTGAGATCGCTCGGATTCGACCTTTCATTGCCCCTTTGGAAAGCTATATAAGGAACCCCTTGGTACATTGAAGGCATAAGAAAGAATTGAGAGCAAAGAAACTATAGTCCATTGTTGCCGGAACTTATGCTTGAGTCTGCATCCCTTTGTCTCTTGGAGCACGTTTGTGTTCTTCCCAAGATTTCCTTTTGCTTCTGAGCTTGCTATCGAGAGATGGAGGACTGAGGTGGTGGAGGCCCAAGTGGGGGATTCAGTTTCTCCGGTTCACAGACGTACCGACAGAGGTTGTATCTTGTAATCTCTGATTTATATTAATAGAAATATCTTTTCCTATCCAATAATGTGTGTTTGAATGAATATTTTATCCATTGGATTATGTCAAATGCTTATACATTATTGATTATATATGCTAGAATATATCTAACACCATGATATATAGAATGCTTGTATTGTTTACTTGTTGTTGAGGAAGTATTCTATCAATTCAAGCTGAAGTTGGAAAGCTCAACGGGGATCTACTTCAACCATCCGGAATAAGGTACGAGGTCTAATCCTTTAGTGTTAGACATTTAATTTCTATTGCATATTGGAAAGGATTGATTTTTGGAGTCAAGCTGTCTGTTGTGGTACCCCAAGCCATAGGAATTTCTCTCCGTAACACATGCCATTAAGTTCACTTATCACATGAGTTATTTTTTATTTTTTATAATTATTTATAAGGAATTCGAACTATTAATAGTTAATTTAAAAGTTAATAAAAATATATTGTGGTTAAGAAAAGAGCTCTGAGTTATCCTGACTAAGCCTTATGCACATTAACTAAACTCCCAGTTGGTAGGTGGAGTTCAAGTGTCACATGAGTTGCACAATGCATGCTACTAAGCGTGGTTATGACATGAGTTCAAAGGAATTTATTAGGAGTTCGAACTATTTTATTAGGAGTTCGGCTCTTACATGACTGCACATTAGCTAGACTCCTAGATGCCAAATGCAGTAGGACTAAGCCGTAAGTAATTAGAGTTGAAGTTAAGTTAATAGTTGCATAATCATTGGAGTTAAGATAATAGTTGTATCTAATAGTTAAGCTAATATAAATATATTGTAGTTAATAAAAGAGCTATGAGTTATCGTGAATTCTAGCTTCCAAATGGAGTTTGAGTAATTCTTATGCACATTAAGTGGAATCCCAATTGGTAGGTGGAGTTCTAACTCTACTTATCACATGTTAATTAAATTATTTTTTATTCTTTTGAAATTATTAATTATTACTTTTGGATGACACTCATATAATCAATCTTGATAGTACACTTGTCTCGTTCTCGTTTATTCTTGGACGACTACCATAGAATCAATATGGACAGTACACTTGTCTCATTCTCGTTGGTAGATGAAAAATCATAGATGGTATTCCACCCTAAAATTCTAACATATATACGCCTATCGGCATAATTACCAATATATAAATATAATATTTACCATGTAGACTTACCTATATGCACACCATTCATGCTCTCCAATGTTGTTTTATAGATCTTCAAAGTTGACAAATCCAAATCCTCTTAGATTGCCTCTTTCATCCTTCATTACAACTATATTAGATATTTTTCCAAACTTAGAAAACTTTTCATACAAAAGGTCCTCAGTTACATGATCTTCCAAGTTCTTGATATACAAATTGGTGAATTTTTGGTCTGCAGAAGATCCAATCGTATCGTTCCTTCTAATGAACTTTCCCATGTATATCTACATACACAAACAAAAAAAAGAATTTAAAACATTTATATCTGAAAGTTTAGATATCATTTCCCACATATTTGTGCAAGACAAAAGCAAAGAGATTTATAAACAATGGAAAAGAATATTATGAGATATTTAAATACGTTGTTCAAATAATAAATTAGGGATTCACATTTTAGTCTTCCAAACGAAGAATAACGAATTGACAATAGAAGGACCTGCGTGAATTGATGTGCACCAATTTCTACAGGTCTTCCAATATTACATGTCTAATGCCTTAGGTGACCATTTTTGTATTTATATGTGCCAAGTCAAGATTAAATGCAGATGAAGTTTTACATTTGTGTGTGTTAACACAATACTAAAGCTAATAAGGACTTTCCTTGATAGAATTGTTGATTGCTACATATAAGGGTTTAACATTTCTTTAACTCAAGAATAATAGAATAAAGATTGAAATTTAAATGTATTGAACTAATGTTGTTTTCCAAAACCCTGCAATCATGTTACTTAAACAACCTCTTTCCAGTAAAATCCTCAATTAGCACAACATCGTTTCAATGTTAATATGTCAAAAACCATTTACTTACACTTGCTTGTCCTCTATCAACATGTCATTAACCTTTTCAATGACTGAGTTTGCAGCTTTCTCCATTTCAAAATGCACAAATCCATATCCCTTTCTTTTCCCATCGTGCATTGTGCATCTCTACTTTACAGGACAAAATGTTCCCAAATTTAACAAACATTTCGTGAAGATCTGCACTCCCAATATTCTCATGCAGATTATGCAAGAATCCAACAAAGACCATGCCCAGGAATCAATTAGCCGATTGGATTGTATACAAAATTGGTACATTTTTGGCAAAAGAACATCAATCTTACCCTAATTCACCAAAGCCTAAATGATTTAAAACATAAAAAATTACGACGAGAGGTTTAAAATATACCTTGATATATAAGTTTCTAACTCCACTGTTGCGTGCTATTGGGTCTCGGTTGTACCACATGATCCAAATGGTTCTCCCATTTAGTTTTGTGTAGTTCAGAACCTCAATGGCATGCATAGATTAACATAGA
>LPNX010730842.1:0-33705 GCA_001517045.1 Pseudotsuga menziesii | reverse complement strand
TGAACCATTAAGGAAACAGATTACCCATATCTTCATTATGGCATTCTTGTAATAGATATTTATAATTGTTTAAGGGTAGCATTCTTATAATAATAATAGTAATAAGAATAATAATATATTTTTAAGGTGATATCCTAGCCAAACACCAATATTTTGTATGAGACCCCCTTCCTAGTGGGACAATCTCCCCCACCTCCCTTACAGTCTAGCCAAACACCAATTTGGGGACCCCCTTCTTGGAGGAGCTAGATCCCCTCCCCCAACCTCCTCCATGCAACGATTTGACTGTTAAATTCTACTAAAGTGTACATCCGCCGTTGCAGCTCCCAAAGTGGTTTAGCACCCGAAGTCCAAAGAGCTCCGACTGCCGATGTGTGTTAACCTTTCATTCGCGTGTTCCAAACCTGTTCTCTTCCACCGTTGCGGCTGGGAAAGTACTTTTGCTTTTGATGTCGTTATCCTTCCGACTTTCGATCGAGGGTTTTCCCACTCACGTTTCGCCTGACTTTAGTATGTTTCCTTTCCGCCGTTGCAGCTGGGAAAGTCATTTGTCTTCCGATGTCGATGTCTTCTGACTTCTGATTGGAAGTCTTTCCCGCCGTGTTTCACTGGAAGTTTTTCCCGCCTGCGTTTCTCTTGATTTTAGTGTGTTCCCTTCTGTTGTTGCGGCTGGGGAAGCCTTTTGGTTTTCAATGTCCAAACCTTTTCGGTTTTCGATTTAAAGTTTTCCCGCCCACTGGTCGCATATCCTTAACCTTTCCTTTTCCGCCATAGCGGCTAGGAAATTATTTTCGCGTCCGATGTCGATATCCTTCCGACTTCCGATTTAGAACTTTCCTACTCGAGGCTTAGTCAAAACTCTTCCGTTTATTAAACCTCTCAGATCAAGGGATGCGCCTGGCTGTTTTCTTGTGGATTAGCCATTTCAAGTGGTTTAAGTTAATGTTTTAAAATTCCATTCCAACTAATGACGCACAGTAATTGATTGCAGGTAGAACTCAAGGGACTATTGGGGCGACCATGGTGTGAAGGCGTAGCTTGACAGTTTTGTAAAAAATCAAATCGAAACCGGCATTGTCGCAAGGGTGACAAGCGAAGGAAAAGACAAAATCGAAAGCAAGAAAATACGCAGATCTGAAAAGTCCGTCAGTTACTCAGCTGATAATGAGCTTGCGCAGAAAAGATGAAAAGGAGGAATATGAAATGCTCAAAGAACCGAAGAGTCACACGTTTAGGGGGAAACCCAAGCGGTCTACTGATTTTGTTTAAATATTTGAAAGTTAGAAGTTACTGGGACTTTTTCCTAGTTAGATTTGTGAAAACATATTGTAAGAAGAACTATTTCCTTTTGCAATAGATAATTACAGTTTGCCTATTGGAGAAAGCTTGGTGGAATATTCAAATGTTGTGCTATGGATTTGTTGAAGAGGAACTATTTTGTTTTCAGCTTTGTGTCCATTAACTGTGAGACCGTTCTAACTCTTTGAACCTATGTTCTTGTATGAATGTTCTCTGGTTTATTTTATGAAGATTTCCACTATGAGTGATGAATGTTGTTCATAAACAATTGGCTATCTGGTTGTTCAAATATCTTTTAATGTTCATGCATTTTGAAAGAAGTATCAGCTATCTGTGATTTTTCATAACGCACGTACAAATTACATTACTCATTAATGAATGATAACTTTGCTCCCTAGGGATAGGTTAGGTAGTTAGTTGTAATTTCTTGCTGTGTGTGATTTAGATGCGAGAGAGTTTAAGAAGAGAGGTAAGAACTTGCACATCACATTGTGACCGCTCCTCGTATTCTACGTCAATCTGCATGTTAAATAGGCACTTGCATATCATACTTAAGTTAAAAAAAAATACAAAAATATACACGGTGGACCGAGCCACAACCGGTAAAACCTTTTGTTTTTGTTACTTGACCTACGGTAGCCGGACCGTAAACCGGACGGATTCCCTACACCAAACAGTCACGGGCTAGTTGGGAACGTTGACTGGGGAGAATCCCTTGCTACTGTTGCCTGCGAATTTCTAGGCCTCAACAGGAGCTTATCATCTCTAGTTTTAAGTATGTTGGCTATTATCTCAAGCCTCTAGGGTATAAGGTCAGTGACTGGAATTGGCTGATTCAAAAATTCAAAAACAGAATCTTTCATTGGGCACATAAGCTTCTTTCACTTGGTGGTCATCTGATCCTCGCACAAGCTATGTTGTCTAGTATCCCAGTTTATTGGATGGGCCTTGCTCCCATTCCTGTTTCTGTATTAAATAAACTCAGAAGTTTAACATTTGCCTTTTTATGGGGCTCTATAGGAAACAAACGCACATATCATCTGTCCAATTGGAAGCACTTATCCTGACCAAAAGAGAATGGGGGATCGGGCATTAATAATTTGTATTGGTTCAACATTTCACTAAGATTAAAAAGATTTTGGATGGTTCTACAAAATGATGGTTTATGGTATCAAGTTCTTATCAGCAAATACTTGAAGAAGCTCTCAGTAATGGCTTGGCTCAGAGGTAAAAATTTCAACTTTCATGGAGTATCAGTTATTTGGAAGGGGTTACTGCTAACCCTCCCTTGGCTTGGTAGAATCCTTGCCTGGCAAGTGGGCAATGGTAAAGATGTTCTTATAGGCATTGATCCTATCATTGGTGCATCCAACTCGCACTCACTTCCTACAGGGTTTCGAGAGTTCTTAGAGGATCTGGATATTACCACACTCTCTTGGGCACATAATACCCTTCCGGGATTACACCATTATTGGTACACGACCGAGGATCTCTGCGTTGTTGGGGATTGGAAACTTGCTTGGGACACCTTCACGAGAAGTCTGGAATTTGGTGGTATCCACCTCAATTCATAGTCTGATTCTCTGATTTGGGCATATAACAAGTTTGATGGCTCTGTATCTACAAATCTGGTATATGATAGCATTGTCCTATCATCATCACCCCCGGCTGGTAGCATATTACTTACTCTTATATGGTATGGAACTCTACCTAGGAAAATTAGTTGTTTTATTTGGTTGGCTTTGATGAACAAGTTACTTACATGGGATAATCTCTAGAAGAAAGGATGGATTGGGCCTGGTATCTGTGCACTTTGCAGCAAGGGTGAAGATAGTGTTCAGCGTCTATTTTTTCATTGCTTTGTTTGGAAGAATGTACTCTCTATCCTGAGCGAGCAGCACCATATCACACCTTCCTTCCAGTCTAATAATCTCTGCTCATTTATGGAAATGTGGACTGTCAGCTTTTCAAAGCACTCAACTTACTGCTATCTCCCCTTTCACACCATGTGGAATATCTGGAAAGCAAGAAACATCTTTATTTTTTAAGGAAAAAAAGTGCATGCCATAAGCTTAATCCAACAAATTGCATACTCCTCGCAAATGTATTGTCCTCCTGTAAATAAGGCAAAAAAATCAAGAGCCTTGGGTCCGACCCTTGTACTTGTCTATCCCTGTGGATTTTTTGATGGGGCATCTGCAAAAAATGTTGGAGGTGTTGGCTTCTGTTTGTTCTTGAATGAGTCACATTCCTTCGAGTTTGCCTTGGGGGCAGGATATTGCACCAACACTAAAGAAAAATTGATTGGGCTTTGGGCCCTTCTTCATACAGCCCAAATGATGGGGATTCCCACACTCAAGATATTTGGTGACTCTACAGTCATTATAAATTGGGTGAAGGGCACTACCACCCTTTCTCCACCTGAACTCCATCATTGGTGTAGGGACACTAGAAAGCTCTGCTCTTGCTTTCTAGAGCTGTCTTTCTGCCATATCTATCATGAATACAATTAGCTAGAAGACCGCCTTTCTAAAATAGCTCTTTCTTTGGCTCCATGATCTGGAAGCTACTCTAAATTTTTTGAAGGTCTTTTGGCCTCTCATGATAGTTTGAAGCTCATTCAAGCCCGGTGCTAGAGCATGTTCTCCTTTTTCTTGCACCCTTTTTTATTGTTTTGGAGCGGGCTCTTTTAGACTGCAACTCTGCACTGTTTTGTTCACGGTAGATATGGTCTAGAGTGATAGTTTTTACTGATGGGAACTTTGTACTTGTTAGATATGCACATGACCTCCCCCCATACATCTCTGTTGACTTGTGACTCGTTCTTGGGGTGTCAGAAGTATGTTACTTTTTGATCCACCTTCTTGACTGTAACCCATGTTTTGGGAAGGCACATCAGATCCCCTTTGATTCTTTAATGAATATCAAGGACAAGCTTTATTCTTTCTGAAAAGAAAAAATTTGACCAAGTTTGAGGCAGATAGGTGTAGCCCTGATTTTTGTTAACTAGTGATGACCAAACTTTAATGGTTTGGAATAATCTTTTTGTAAACCAGTGATGACCAAGTTTGAGGCAAATAGGTTCCACACTAAACTTTTGTTAACCAGTGATGACCAAGTTTGATGCACACAAGCGCCACTCTTTGGTTGAAAGTTTTTTACATTCATATTTTCCTCACTTGGTGAAGCGTTTTCCCTTTTTGACATTTCAAGAGGTTCACGCGTTTTACAGACATGACGTGTCCATTACCTGTGCATATCTAGTTCTAGTTCAAGCCTTATACGGTTTCTTTATCACAATGCCCCATAAGTTATGCTAGAAAATTAATAACAAAAAGTGTGTCGACCAAAATTTTTGTTAATTGCTATTTTCATTGTAGAGATATCTGATAGATATATGTTATTTTATTGGTTGCAAATTTATTTTCATAGATTGTTTTACCATTTAATTTTGGGATTATTGATCATAGAATTGATTATTTGGATAAGTGTTTGGCATAAAGATTTATTTCATATTTTTTTTAAATATTTAAACTTTTAAAGTAATAACAAAGCAAGATTGAAAGTAAAACATAGAAATTTCAATATAAAAAATTGATTTTTTTAAAGAGTAAAAAACTTAACTATAACATTTAATCAGTGTTAAATATTTAAAAAGTTATGTATAACATAAATGATACGATAATTATGATTTTCTTGTACATTATTAAAAAAAATGACGATGATAAAAGATTTGGAATAGTATATATTAGTTTAGCTTAAGTTTTTTAAAACAAAGTGATGACACTAAATAAATTATCAAATAAATAAATAAATTATCAAATAACAATGATGACACTAAAAGATTTGGAAAAGTACTTTTATTAATATATATAAATTTTATTATTATATATTAATCGAGTTTAAACTTTTTAAAGCAAAGTAAGGTAATGATAATAGGCAATAAATAAATTATCAAATAACATTTCTCATGGCGTAACATTCTTTCACCTTTAATTAAATTGAGAGAGTCTCTACTAACTCTAGTTTTCAATACTATCTTTTGTAGAATGTGACAAAGCAAGTAGTTTTGACTATCAATTTTTGTTTTCCACTAGACAACTACCTTTGTTTTCTAGCTTGTATCTTCCTAACAAATTCTATGGATAGCTAAAATTTTGTCTCACATCTGCTCAATCTTCTCATGCCTCAATCCCTGAGTTACTAATATCGAGTGCGTCTGCAAAATTAGATAATAATAATGTTATCTAGTAATGATGATGTTTCGGCAAGACACCACAATTTTAACCCAAGGTAGGTTACCCATGTATAGAATACATGTACAGCTCTTTCTACCATCTCATCATGTTTTACATTATAGTACCCTAAGCTTATTGAGGTGGTCTAACCACCTAAGTAGCTTCAACCGTAATGATTATCATTATACCTGGTATTGTAAACATCGTCACAAACATTTAATTTCAATGTTACTCATCATGGCTTAAAAGTTATGTTAGAAACAAAAATAAAATAGCGATTTGGTATATTTTTCCAAAGGAATCTTACTTAACAAAACCAAGGCTTACTTGACACCAAATAGTATATTTGGACAATTGGGTTTCACATACTTTTTCCAGGGGAAAATATCAATTCCTTGCTATTTCATTGAAATCAAAGGGAACATTGAGTACATCTTTAGCCTATGCTAAGCTTAGGTATATAAAAAACATCATCAACTATAACAGCAGCTACTGCTTCAGCTAAGCTCATATGGTAGAACATCAATCCTTGATCTGTTGTCTACAAATCAAAACAGTAAACCATAATTTTCAAGCTTCAAAGATGGAAACATACTGTGAGATACTCTATCCGTTTTGCTGCCTTTCATTACATAGAGAGTTCAAAACAATTACTGTGTTAGCTGATCCAAAGAAGCATAGAGCATAGTAAAGCTGTAATAAATGGTGCTCATCCATAGCCAACATCCAAAGGATGTCAAAAAATAACTAAAGTACTAAAGGTCCAGTGCTGAGGGATAGAAAAGAAGGTAAGAGCCCTGATCAATACAATCACCATTGGTGAATTCAGAGAATTGAAGCTAGCCTGAAGCCAGTGTTAATGCTTCTTTGGATAAGCTGTCAGTAGTTGTATTGTGCTCTCTATATATATGAATGGCAGAGAGTTGGATGAAGTGGGGTTCCATCTCTCTAATGAAATGACACCATCCATCAAGTGTGAGTAATGAAAGAGTAGATCGATGATTGAACCAGTTGGCAATGACTGCAGAATCACCATGTATATGTAAATGGGGCAGTCCCATGATTTTTGCATAGTGTAAGAGTGTCCATAAGGCCAAAAATTATGATCCGGTCCTTGTGCTTTGACCTACTCCCAGCTTGAAGTAGTAATAGTGGTCTTGACTGAGCAAAAGTTGTACACCAACACCTCCCATATGCTTAGCTGGAGCACAATCAAAGAAGCCAGCTGGAAAGTTCAGGATGGGTGCTGGCCTGATATTTCTCCTAAATATTTTATGTTGTGCAATGACAGGATATTGCTGGAGATGATTCTTGATAGAGAGAATAGCATAAGATACATCAGGCTTCTTGTCCTCAAAAATGCATTTATTTCTAGTCAACCAGATATAGCAAGTAAGGAAAAAAGGTAGATAATTCAGAGTATTTCCTAGGCTGATCCAGGAGGAGACACTAAGTATGTAATTTGATTCCTTCCAAAAATGTGAAATATCAAGAGTGGTTCTGATGAGCAAAATAATATTTTCATGAAGCTGCAGTCAATAAATAGATGTTCAACAGACTCTAAAGTAGATCTACAAAGACAGCACCAGAATGGACCAGTCCATCCTTTCTTGATCAAGTTGTCATATGTATTGAATTTATTCAGCATGCTGAGCCAACTAAAGCAGATGATCTTGAGAGGAATGTGGAATTTCCATATCTTGCTCAAAACGTCATCAGGTCTATTGGTGACAAGAGTATTAGCAATAAATTCATACATAAGATTGGCGTTTACCATTCCCGATGACTTGTTAAACATCCAAACCAGAGTATCAGGTTTATTGCTGATACGAATCCCTCCATGCTTTAAAACTTTAATATAATTGGACCAGGCTTCCTTCCATAGTCCACCCAGCTCCAAATCATCTGCAGCGATCCAGTAATCTGAAGATGAAGTGGCTTCTCCTCTATTGAGAACATGAGAGAGTGTGCAAATACCATAATACCATAATCCTTCAAATACAATCTAAGACCCTTTGGAAGAGTATAATCAGATGAAACACCATCTATGGGATCAAGGCCTACTTTGATGTTCTTACCATTACCAGTCTTCCATCCAAGACATCTAGTAATCCAGGACATGGCCCATATAAAACCATTCCACATATGAGAAGTACCATGTACTTTGAAGGATTGTTGTCTGAGCCACACCTCCACAGGAAGATTCTTAAGGTCCTTATTCTTGATAATTTGAGACCATAGCCCTGTACCATTAAGAACAAGCCATAAACTTTTGGTACACAATGCCAAGCTGAACCACTCCAGATTATTAATGCTCCATCCCCCAAGAGTGTAGGGCCTGGAAATGGAGTTCCAATCAACCAAATGATATCTCTGCTTACCCTGTGAGCTGCCCCATAAAAATTAAAGATATATCTCCTAATATAATTTAGTATCGTGCTAGGCATACGAGAAAGTGTGAGCCAATAAACTGCAAGACTTGTCAAGACAGATTTGACTAGTACCAATCTTCCACCCACTTAAAGAAGCTTATAGGTCCAATTACTCATTTTTTTTCAAACTTCAATAAAAACCATCTCCAGTCCTTAATGCCATACCCCAAGGGTTTGAGGTAATTTCCCAGATATTTAAAACTAGCGGCAATAGGTTCCATCTTATAAGGCAAGAAATTGGAAATTTGTTTCCTAACCGATTCATCAATGTTATTGTAGAGAAAAGAATACTTATCTACATTGATCTCCATTCTGGTAGCACAACAAAAAGTGTCAAGAATGATTTTATAATGCTGCCACTCAGCCAGAGTACCAGTACCAAAAATAACAACATCATCTACAAAGAGCAGATGAGTAAGGTAAAGGTTGGGAGCAAGTTTGATGCCTGATATATCTCCTACACTTTGAGCCTGAGTGATTAGAAAACTTAAACCTTCGATAATCAGTATAAATAGGAGTGGAGAAAGAGGGCATCCCTGTTTGATGCCTCTTGACACGGGAAAGAAGTTTGATGGGGTACCATTGATCAAAACAACAAAGTTTGCTGACTCAACACAACCCATTATCCAATTAACATAGATGCCTGGGATGCCAATCTGTAAAGGACTAACCTCAATAAATACCAATTCACTCTGTTAAAATCCTTAACCAAATCAAGTTTTAATACCATCACTTGTTGGTTTTCAATCTTGATAGTATGAAAAACTTATTGGACAATACCAATAGGTTCAATGATCTGTTTGTCATGTAGGAAGCTGAACCAATGCTTGGATATCACCTTGTCAAGAACAACCTTAAGTCTAATAGCAGCAAGCTTTGAAATGGTCTTGCATATCAGATTACATAAGGAGATGGGTCTGTAATCCCCAAGGGTAGTGGGTTTATCACACTTGGGTATGAGTGTAATAAAAGTTGCATTAAGGACACCAATGACCCTACCCTCTAATCTGGAGTGTTCAATGACATTCAAAATATCCTGCCCAACTAGTGCAAAAAATTGAAGATAGAATTCCACTAGCCACCCATCAGTTCCAGGACTCTTATCTTTTTTGAACCCTTTGAGAACATCCTCAACTTCTTTGAGAGTGAAAGCAGACAAAAAGAGTTCCATATCCTCTTCTTGCATAAAGGTTGGGAAAAGTTTGATGACTTTAAGTTGTGCCTCAATATTGGTCTTGCCATCATTAGTAAAGAGCTCAGAGAAGTGTTGAAACCCTAAATATTTTAGCTTTGCATCATCCTCAATTGTTTCCCCAAACTAATTATTAAGTGCCCAGATAGTTTTCGAGTTCCTCCTGTTAGAAGCAAAGGAGTGAAAAACTTTGGTGTTGGCATCACCTTCTTGAATCCAATCCACCCTACTTTTGAGTTTCCATGGAAGGACCTAATGTGCAAGAAGGGAGTTCTTCTTTCTTTTCAAAACAATAAGGGAGTGGGTATCTTTATCAGAGAGAATAATCGAGATCTAGGAAGAGAGGAGTGTAAATATGGCTTGGTCAATCTCTGCGAGCTCCTTAGTTCTCAAAGAGTTTTTCTTTTTTTCCCAAGTCTTGACATCATTTTTTAGTCTCTGTAGCTTATAGCTGAAATTAAACATGGGACCAGCAAAGGGAGTAGGTGCCTTCTAGGAATAGGAAACCAGGGCTTCAAAGTCATCATCAAGGAGCTAGGATCGATTGAATTTAAAAGGATACAGATGACACTTCAAGCTGAAATTCCATTCGAGACACACGGGGTAGTGGTTAGAGATTTCAGAAGGCTGAGTCCAAGAGTGATAACATCCCAAAGTAGGAATCAGGTGTAATGAGGCCATAAATCTGTCAAGTCTTTTGCTAACACCCTCAGAACCTACTCTGCCATTTCTCCAGGCGGGTCCAATCTTGGTGGGAGCTAGATCAACCATGTTCATAGAGTCCAAAAGCTGTGCAAAGTATAGAGAGAGATGATCCATATGAGCACGTTCACCCCATATCTCAAGATCAGAGATGGTGAAGTTTAGATCTCCAGCCAAGATGAGATTTGGATAATTGAATATGCCCCTAGCCACGGCTATGTCCTAGAAGGTAGTTCTATTGGTATAGGGTCCATAGCAGTTGACTATGGAAAAAACCGAGTCAAGGCCTTTAAAAATAGCAGAGAGGAGAATGCCAACAAAGGAATGATAAGCTTTACATCTTACCAAGCGAGGGTTCCAAGCAGAAAGAATACCCCCAGAAAGACCAAGTGCATCAATTGCATAGAATTCTCATCCTGGCTTCATGACAGCAAACAAGAAAAAGGCAGTGAAATGATCACACATAGTTTCCTGGAGCAAGATAATGTCAAGGTTAAGAGAAGTAAACAGTTCTTTGAGAGCTTTCTGTTTAGTAGGCCCCCCAAACCCACGAATATTCATGGAGACAAACTTCATGGGTCAACCTGAGAGACAGAAGACTTTGCTTTAAGTGCCTGTGAAGTGGAGTGTGTTCTAGCAGTTGCTTTGATGTGAGCCAAGAGAGGAGTATAGAGACCAGTGGGATCCTGGGAGGAAGTTTTACCCCCTTTCTTAGCCTTTCTAATAGTAACGTTCTCGAATCTAATCGAGTCAAAACGTAGGACAAAGGGTGAGACGGGAGATTTGTCTGTGAAAATATCCAGGGATTTGAGGAGGGAGGGATCATCAAAGGAGGGAGTGGTTAAGGGGCTTCCAGGTGAAGCAATATAAGGGGGAGAAGAGGTGTGAGGTAGTGGAGGAAAATGCTCCAAGTTAAAAGGAGGAGGAGATGATACTACAACCGAGGGAGTAAGTGTAGGTGACTGATGGTCAGTAACCAGGTCGTTACGAGAATGAGAGGCAGATAAGGCCAAAGATTCAACGTCCTTAATAAACAGTAGCTCCCCCTTGGTCAGATCTCTGACAAAGGTAGGGGAAGAAGAGTCATAAGGCCCAATCAAGGTAGGTGGTGTAGGAGAATCAATAAGGGGAACAAATAGTGGCTAAGTATCTAGTGGGGTTTGGTGATGTGAAGAAGGGGACGACAAGCTTACAAGTAAGGGCTCAGAATCAGAAAAGCCAATAGTCAAAGGGATGCCATGTAATAAGTAAGAGCAGGATTTTCTCAAAGGACCAGTTTCGTGACAATAGTTGTAGAAAAACGACATCTTCAAATAATCAATCTTTTGAGTAATAACCACACTATTACAATCAATCTCAATTTCTAGAAGGAGCCCACGCGAAACATCCAGTTCCACAAGTACCCTAGCAGTGCGTTTGTTAAAAGATGCATGGAAAACTTTCTCCAAAGCAACAAATCTACCAATGGTATTGGCAATACCAGTAAGGATATCTTTGGAACAGAGAGGAAAAGGTAAAGATTGCATTAAGACCCAAAGGTGTCGCTTGATGACCCATTCCTTAACAGGGTCAAAGTTTGAATGCCATCGACTGAGTACAAAGGACCCATTACCAATGGTCCAGAGAGAATCAAGGATTCGAGAAGCATCAGAGTCTTTGAGGATAACAAAAACAAACCAATGATTAGCCAAAATACTGATGGTGGGCACATAGGTGAGGATGGGATTCCAGTGGTGAGTGACCCAGGTCACCCACTCCTCTTTGTTCATAGAACAATATTCCAAGCGCCCAATGAGAGTGCGATGACAGAGTTCCGTGACTCTGTCAAGCATGATGTCTCTACCCACGACATACCTTCGCTTATGGTCAAGTGCTGCCAGAATATTAACTTTACGACGGGCCTAGTATCTAGAAGGGTGAGAAGAAACAACCCTATCGCTGGACAAGATATTGGGTCCCGAGGTCGCCATCAGATACCGACAAAGGTAGCAAGGAAAAAAATAGGAAGCTACAAGCAAATAGCTTGACAGGAGGTAAAACCCCTCAATCAACAAGCCCAAGACAGTAAGAGAATCCAGTCAATAGGGAGCTTCCATCATGAGAAACAGGTAAAGGAACCGAGGAGAAACCTGGACAAAGACCTAAGTGGTTCCCAGAGCTCAAGGACCTAACTAGCCCTAACTGGAAATAGAAGAGTGAAGCCTAAGAGAACCAAAATGACCCAGAACCAAGTCGAAACCGGAGAGTCTAGGTAAGCCTGAAACAAAAACCCCCTTAGTTCCCACTTTTTTACATGGTTGGTACTAGCCCTCTGCTAAGAGGGGGAACTCCATGGACCTAGGATTGCCCGAGTACCCAATAAATACCTATGGGGACAAGAAAACACAACCCACAACCAGAAATCATAGAAAAGCATAGTGTCAGAAAAGGGAAAGTACCTATGCCATCATGGAAAAAGCAAAGATCTGCTAGACCTGGCACCGAAAGCTGAGAACCATGTACAGCAAACATCTGCTAAACCTGGCACTGAAAGCTGAGAACCAAATCCATTGCCACAATAACGGTATTCTTTCCAAATACCACTGGATACAGACCACCGTAAGACTAAGCTCACAATTTTTAAATGGAGAGAGCACTAGGGTTTGGTGCTGTTACCCATGACCATGGTCTGGCTGCGGTCTCCGACGTTGGTTTCAACTGTACTTGTTCCTAACTCTGATTGTATCTGCTTTGTCACTGCCTCAGAACCTGCTTTTTCTGCCGCAACTTGTGTTCTCACTATCACGGTTTTTTCGGGCGGGTTTCGCATACTTTACTTTTTAGAGAGAAATTATTCTTTGATCAACACACTATTACTTAAAAAAATCATGTTAATTTAAAAAAAAGAAAAGAAAAAGACTAGTGGCCATGATGCCATGGTAAGGTATGAACCTCATCTTTAAAAAGATGTAGGAAAAAATAAATATATATTTAAAGACAATGCAGAAAGCATGCACTTTTTTAAGTATGAAAATATATTTAATGAAGTGAAGTTGGCATGCAACATTCAAATATTGAAGCTCTTTTTCCTAGAAGTTGTGCATGGGGTGTATCTAATTTTCCAAAGCCACCCAGGACTAATCCTGGTCCCAAACCACTTTTACAAGCACATGCGCTATCACAAGCAGGAAACATGTTGTTGTGATTGGACAAACTTGAACCCTGGTGGGAGGGGAAGTAACAACACCCCGCTTTTAGCAACCCAACAACCCATCATTGAATTATCTGCCTATTCTCATGAATAATTTCCAAACTATATTTGATCATATCACATTGAATGTGAACAATTTAAAGCACTTTCATAAAATTATGTGTAGAGTAAAAGAGCTTACCATTCCTCCTGAGAAAAAATGAAAGAGAACATGATATGACAAGATTTTGTTTCATTTACCATCAACACATACTACATGGATCTAGGAGATGATCTTACAATCCATTCGTGGTTTTAAATTTAAGCTATTTAGTTTATACTTTCTACTATGAGATTACATGAATCACTAAATACCTATGTAGTAATGTCATATGAGTAGGGCTTGGCCTCTCTCTGTAGTAATGTCATATGGGTAGGCCCTGCCCTCTCATCAAAGGGAACTCAAAACCAGATGAATGGGTTTTACCATTCACCTAATCCACAATATTTTGAACAACTTAGATTTTATGGAGGAGAGTGATTTAGAGTGTGCTTTGGGGGTCACCAGGGCCATTGCGAGTAGCCAACATGGATTTCCCAAGCCATAGTAAGAACGTGGATGCTTAATAAGCATGTTTTTTGTTTGATCCAATAGCTTCATTAGTAAAATTGATACGATATTTCAAGGCAGTGAAAATTTTCCACTGCAGGCCAACCATAGAATAATGGTTTGCATAATTTGGAAGACTCTGAAAGCAAAAAAACATAAAATTATGGTACACCTAGAAATAGATAGGACTAACCCATACATTTTTTTTGGGAGGCCCTTGCAGCCTACCATCTGAAACAAACCAGCATGGTCCTTTGCATCTTGGTGAGCATCTATGAAAAGATATGGATAGTGGGAAATTTGATGTACATAAGTAATATTACAGGGAAATGGGAGAAAATGATGTTCCTCATAGCAACAAAATGTTCAAGAAAATGATGTTCTCCATAGAAACAAGATGTGTATTTCTTATAGTATCTTTACCAAACTAAAAAAGGTTGAACGTAAGAGAGAGTACTTCCTTGAACGTAATATTTTGTTCACACGACATCTTAACTCTACATTTGAAACCCTCATCCTTTTTTTCGTAAGGCCATTTATTTTCCATGTCACCAAGCGTGGTTTATATTTAAGTTTTAAGATTCTCTTCATCTCTTTGTGAAATATTAAATGAAGATGCATGGAAGTGGATATGGATCCACTTGATTATTTTTGAAGTTAGGATCTGGATACAGGAAATAATGTATCTAGAAAATCTAATTATAAAAATAAAATATTAAAACCATAAACATAGAAAACTCAAATTTGTGAAAATATTTGGCTCCAATTTGCTCACAAATTTTGAAATCCAAAGTGTCATAAGAAATTTATTTTTTTTGTCTTTTAGGATAGGGAAGGGCCTTTTGTATATGAAAATGTTAGGGTTTAAGGGAATTGTAATTTTGTTGGTTTGTTTGTTTGTTTGTTTTATGTTTTTTAATATATTTTTAACAAAAATGCTATTTTTAGGATTTGTTAGTGTGATGTTTTTGACAAGCAAAAAATAGATCTTCAAAAAATCCTTCATCTCTTCAATATTATTTTATTTTATGTTTTTCAATATATTTTTAACAAAAATGATGTTTTTGAGGATCTACCACCTTGAAGTTTTTGACAAGCAAAAAAATCAGATCTCAAATAGATCCTCCAGGTCTTCAATTTCTAAAACGTATACAGAACAGATTCATATCTGTAGAAAATCATATCTTATGGTGGATCTGGTAACATAGTGTCACGTCCCCACCCCTCCACTCGATGGAGAGGACCCGACTACGTTGATCTGACTATCATAACCGGGCCATCTAGCCCCCATGAACATAATAATAAAATGCATTGAAATAAAGCATACACAGATGGATAATGCAATATACAGCAGAAGCAAATACATTCATTCAACACATTTATATGTTCATAGAACAATTCATAAACAAATACAATTGCAGAACTTAAATACACAAGAAATTCTCATCTTGAAAAGGAGTTGTCCCGCAACCAGCTATGTCGATGCAACATTCCACCCAACCATAGGCCAGTGGGCTCATCAATCTCTCAGTACCACTGCCACCCTTGAGTTGGGCATGATTTCTATAAGGAACTAGGGAACAATAGGCTCACACATAGCCAAATACAAATCAAAATTCAGCCAAGCCAAACACAGTTGGGTTTATCAGGATACTAAGGCAATGGAAAGGTTGAATTGCTAAGCTAGTGAGCTCAACCACAGAGCTATGGACACCTGCACAAGATCTGGCTTGGCCTCCACAATTTCTACACACCCAACACAAGGAAGCATCCCCTTCTCTGCTACATAGCCCCTCGAGCAATGCCTTCCTTTCCAGTGCTCTTTAGGGTGTGCAGAGAAAGATAACCAGCCCCTCTTAATCTGTCTATGAGGTTCCTCTCATCACTAGGTTTATCAAGCCAATTATGGCTTCTTCCACTCCTAACCAGTTCAGACCAATACAAGGATTTACAGAACAACAAAACACAAGTGTGCACACAACAGCAAAATACACATGCTGGGTATGAAGGAAAACGTTTTACAACCAAAAATGGATTGGTAAATGGGGAAAACCACCATGGTGAGCAAAAACGATTTCACACAACGTCCATGGGAATTATAGGGGAAAAAACGACTACCATAAACCAAAAAATCATGGATCTACCTTCCCAGCCACTAAGCATACAAAAACGAGTTCTTGGCCATAGAGAAAATGAGGAAACGACATAAAAATGTGAGGGAAATGCACATCAAGCTCCAGTTAAGTGAGGGAGACAAAAACAACCTCTTAGAACCCCCAAATCGTGAATCTTTGTTGCACATTCACTCAGCAAAACAAAAATGGGTTTTCCCATCCATGGCAATGAAGGTAATTGTAGAAAATTTGAAGGAGAGAGTTCAACAAGCTTCAGTTGCGTGAGGAAATGAAGAACATGAATGCATAATGGAACGGGGAGCATTTTTGGGAATTTACTTGCCCCATAAGTCAAAAAGACATTTTCCAAAAAATAATGGCTTCTCAAATTCGAGTTTAACTGCCATACTCTTCCCATCCTCATGCATTAACTACCTCAACCAATTTCTGGAAGAAATAAATGATTGGGCACAAAAGACAAAATGGGTAGTTGACAGCTTTATGGGTTTTCCCTTTGACATTTGGCTTTACCCTATTGGCTCAAGGGTTTGAATATGTTCCCTCCCTATTCCTCGTGAAATCATGCCCCCATCTCTTTAATGTTGCATTGACATAGCTAGTTGTGGGTATTTTATTAATTGCATATTGTTGAAGTCTAAGCTTTCAACATCATTCAAGCATACATTAAGTTCATACACAGCTATCAAAGACAAAGAAATATGGGAAGGGACGTCCAATCCGTCTTTGCATTATCTTTGGTAATTATTTATACATTATGAGGTAGGTTGGAGCGGTTGTACCCGCTCCAACTACCTATTTGTTAATATTTATTTATCTTTTAAACTATAATTACATGATGACATTTAGGAGGTAATTAGCCCCCTCTACATCTCCCCCACAAACAAAATGTTTCTTCATCCCGAAGAGAACAAAGAAAACTGCATCAACGTCCTGGGTCTCTGCTACTGCGGAGTAGTCCTCACTGTGCATCAACCATGCATACCGGTCTGCATAGGTAACTCAGCCGCAACAGCCGCCAGCTTGATAGGAAAATGCATCTGTACAAGGCTCTACTGTGACTGATTACTCTTCAGCCTCCATCTTCAATCTGACAATAGTCCATCGAAGTCTCATCCTCTCACAACGGCGGGAAACCATATTCTTCCGCAACTAGGTATTTTGGTTTAAAGCCTCACCCGGGCTCATCTGACCGGCATCTCCATCAGTTCAAGCATGCGGGGCCTTTTGGCTCTTCGACGTTCTATGTCATTTCTCTGTCTTCTGTCTTTCCGAGGTCACAACCTAGGAACAGTTTCAGCATTTTGATAATGATGGGTACATTGTCATCATGTTCATTGAAGCGCTTCGCTGTGTAGGTGAATGATATTTGCTTGAATGCCATCGTCGTCGTCTTCTTCTATCGTGAGAGTATGAATTTCCTGCAAAATTGTATGTTTTCTACTCATGTGCATGGTCTTGATCATGATTGACTACTTTAGAATGACTCAGACTTATAATAGTTGACTAGATACTGGCTTCATTACATAAGTGAGGAGATCGCCTGCCTTTAAGAAAGACCCACGTTTAACCTCCTCATTAAAGTCAACTCACAATGGTTGGAAAAACACCAATTTAATTTACATATGTGTTTACTTTGCAAACATAAATCTTTGTCCAAAACTACAATATCGACCAAACTAAAGACAAGACCAACCCAACATGCTTGTACAAACTCGACCGACATTCTTCCATCGACCTGACTCAACCGACATGAATGACAACCGACATAAGTTTCAACTTGAATCTTTCATAAGCATAAAGTCTTTTCCTTTTTATAAGAATTAACAAAAAAAGAAGACTAGTCGACGGAAATTAAAGAAACTGGTCGACGGAAATTAAAGACTGGTCGATGGAAATTAAATATCAACGGGCTTATAAGAATATAATATTACAAAGTGTGCAGGTAGTCGACGAGTCGATAGACAACTTTGAAGAAAAGAGCGGCGCCATTTTGATGGAGGATCGACAGAAGTGATCAGCCGACATACTCCAATAATCGATTCGGCCGCCATATCCAATAATCAATAGGCTCATCCATATCCATACCTGTCTTCCCACCACGCTCGGGTTCAACAATAGGAACATAATTCTCCTCCTGTATCTGAACAAGACCCTTCCTACCACCTCTTGATTTCTTTTTCCCAGTAAACACCACTTCACTGGACTCGTCCATATCAAGATCATCACTGACAGGCTGGGGATCCACAACAGTGGACTCTGCATCTTCCTCGTCCTCAAACTCTGCCAAGACAGAGAACATGTCGGCCTGATTAGCTTTAGGCTTACCCTTAGCACCTTTTTTTCTTGTTTTTCTTCATATCGCCATTACCATCAGCAGCGCCATTGCCGTCCACAGATCCCAAATTTACATTGTCATCATCTTTATCATTGCGATTTGATTTCTTACCCTTCTTCAACCTCAGCAGTCTTCTTCTTGGCTCTTATGTTTCTTCCAATAGTTGATTCGGCCAGCTGCGGGAAATACGAAAAGGTATACGAGCTCCTTGTCGTCGTCATAGCCATTAAAATGCGTAATGGGAATAGCGTTGCAGGGCTGAAGGGAGTAGCGGAAAACACAGTCGTTGATGATAATCACTTTTCTGATATCGCGTCCAAGAGAAGAGATTTCTTTCACTAATTTCCCATCGATTTCTCTGCAAAACGTCTTGGATCTTACTTCTTCGTTATTCTGTATCCAATGGCACTCCTTACCTCGACAGCAGCTCGCGACACTACATCCCTCGCATCCACCTCAAGTGGCAATACGAACAACGATGTATATAACGTTTTCATAAATCATAGGGGTCCGGATGTGAAGAAAGGCCTCGACAGCGATATCTACAATCTCCTTGTTGCAGATGGATCCACAACAGTATTTTTGGACAAGGACGAATTGCAAACGGGAGAGAACATAAATACCCAAATCGAGGGGGCTATTCGAACAGCCTCGGTTCATGGAGCAATCTCCCGGATATGCGGATTCAAACTGGTGTCTCAATGAGCTCGTACTGATGGTGGAGTCGAAGACAACAATTCTCCCGGTCTTCTACAACGTCAAGCCCTCAGATCTTCGGTGGACGGAGGGCACATATATTCACTACTTATACTCATACTATTGCAACTGCTGTTGCTACTTTGGCCGCCATGATTATCAGTAACGTCTGCAGAAATATTTGCTGTACTGTAATCCACCAACTTGGTGCACACATCTTCTATATATAGGGAAATCTGCTTGCGTAGTATGAATAGTTGGCAGGAAGCATAATCTTTACTGGCTGTCTGACTAAACCCATTCTTGACACGCTGAACACAATGATAATTCAGCCTTCCAACATAAAATTTCTTTATCCATGCACGAACAAAATTTCTTGCAAGCTATTCCATCCTCATTATACATTGATCACGACTCATGCATCACTATACAATTTATTTCAAGCAACTAACAGTTAAAAAATAAAAGTAATAATAATAAAATCGTATCTTTCTTTTGGCAGGAGCATCAATACGCGACCAGCTTGTCTCCCATAATATTTCTTGAGCAACGCACATGCAGTCTCTTTAAGCTTCTCCTTTCAGATTCACGAATGCACGAGCAGGATTTTCATCTTCATGACATCTTCTCCTTTAGGTTCGACCACCTCCATCCGCTGCTGCTGTCACCCAGACCGGATAGAGGAGGCAACGGCGCCAATGTTGAAGTCTAAGCTTTCAACATCATTCAAGCATACATTAAGTTCATACACAGCTATCAAAGACAAAGAAATATGGGAAGGGACGTCCAATCCATCTTTGCATTATCTTTGGTAATTATTTATACATTATGAGGTAGGTTGGAGCGGTTGTACCCGCTCCAACTACCTATTTGTTAAAATTTATTTATCTTTTAAACTATAATTACATGATGACATTTAGGAGGTAATTAGCCCCCTCTACACATATCTACATGATGTCCAAAATTATAATGTGTCTGGCTAACACGAATTACCATCAACATCAATTTTAAATGCTGAAACATAAAATGCTAAATTGATGGTGGGGCCTTTGCCTTGAGCTCCACACCATGATTAAATAACGTTATTTACATCATATACATTTTTAATACAATAGGGGTCAAAACCAGGGTATTACATTCCCCTCCCCCTTACAACAGCATTGTCCTCAGTGCTTCGTAGAATTGAACAAAACATGATGTGTCAATCTCATGGCATCCTCTAGCTCCCACGTAGCCTCGTCAGGATTGTAGTGCTTCCATTGCACCTTCACATGTCCAATGACTCGATTCTGTAGCACTTCGACCCTTCTGTCAAGGATGCGCATTGGCTCAATTTGAAACTCTCCCTCAAGATCCACCTAAATCACATCCCAATTTATCACATGGTTAGGGTCATGTACATATTTCTTAAGAAAAGAAACATGGAAAAAATTATGAGCCCTAGTGCTAGCAGGAAATGCAAGTCTGTATGCAACTGTACCTATTCTTTCAAGCACTTCAAAAGGCCCACAATATCTAAGTGATATCTTGGCACAACTTCCAATCTTCAAGGAACTCTTACTTTCCCTCACTCTAAGGTAAACATGATCCCCAACACTGAACTCTCTATCCACCCTATGCTTGTCTGAATAGCTCTTTTGTCTTTCCTAGGCTGCTTTCATATTCTGCCTAATCTTAGCAACCTCTTGCTCCATCTCCTTAACCAATTTTGGACCAAGCACAATCTTGTTCGCTGGATTATCCCAAGTCACAGGTGTCCTATACCTTCTTCCATACAAAGCTTCATATGGACGCATCCCCAAGGATGCTTGCTATCCATTATTATAAGCAAACTCTACCAAGTGTAAGTAATCCTCCCACTTGGTTGGCTTGTCCATCATATACATGCGTAGCATGTCTTCAAGCACTTGATTCACTCTCTCTATCTGTCCATTAGTCTGATGATGGTAGGCAGTGATGAAGTTCAACTTTGTACCCAAATCTACAAACAATCCATTCCAAAAATTGGAAGAGAACTTAGCATCCATGTTAGAAACTATTTCCTTAGGAAATCCATGCAACTTGAAAATATCCTTCATGAATATTTTTGCAATATCATCAGTCTTATGTGTGGACTTAACATGTATAAAATGTGTTACCTTCTTCAACTTGTCCACCATAGCCATGATCGAATCATGTTGTCTCAAAGTCATTGGCAATCCTGTAATAAAATCCATGGCAATAACTTCCCATTTCAATTCTGGGACTGGAAACGGCTGCAACAAACCTGCTAGATGTTGATGCTCAACCTTCATATGCTGAAATTTCATGCACCTTGAAATGTATTTGGCAATATCCTTTTCCATTCTTGGACAGAAATACTGCTTTCTGGCTGTAGCAATTGTCTTCTGATATCCTGGATTACCAGAATATGGAGCTTGATGGATCTCATCATGACAACTCTCCTCAAATATGCTACATGTGTAATATAAATTATGTTCTTATAGGTAAGAATCCCATCTTCTTCCAATTTATATCCCTCATATCTCTAGTCAAGACTTTGCTGCTGCAATTTATCCTTGACCTGCACATACAATTCATCTTCAGCAGCATGATTAACAATCTGTTGTCTCAAGTCTAATTGGAAAATACTAAGAGATGCTAAGTGCATTTCATGCACTTTCCTACTGAGTGCATCGACCACTTTATTTTCCTTTCATTTTATGTGTTTGATCTCAAAATCAAACTCACATAAAAACTCCAGCCATCTAGCTTTCCTAGCATTTAGAGTTATATGATCGAACAAATATTTCAGACCATAGTGGTCTGTCCTTAACTCAAACTTTCTTCCCATTAATTTAATGCCTCCACATATTGAGAGCATGTACTATGGATGCAAGCTCTAAATCATGAGTGTCATAGTTCTTCTCATGATCCTTCAACTTTCTTGACTCATAACAAACCACGTGGTTGTCTTGCATAAGAACTCCTCCAAGTCATTAAGCACATGCATCAGTACACACCATAGAATATTTCTCTGGGTCTGCAATTTTCAAAACTGGTGCACTTGTGAGAATATTCTTCAACTATTGGAAGCTTTCTTCACACCTTGGTGTCCATTCAAATTGTATTCCCTTCCTTTGCAAGGAAGTGATTGGATGTGCAACTTTGGAGAATCCTTCAATGAATCTCCTGTAGTAACCTTCCAGGCCCATGAAAAATCTTACATCTGTCACATTCCTTGGAGTATGCCAATTCATAATGGCCTCAATATTTTTAGGGTCTACATATATACCCTCATCTGAGATAATGTGACCCAAATAATAAATCCTATCTTTAGAGAAGTCACATTTACTCAACTTGGCATACAACTTATTCTCCCTTAACAAATTCAAATTCAATCTCAGATGTTCTTCATGATCTTCCTCATTCTTAGAATAAATTAGAATGTAATCAAGGAAAACAAGAACAAACTTGTCCAAATACCTATTGAAGACGCTATTCATAAGGCACATAAATGTAGCTGGTGCATTTGCAAGACTAAATGGTACCACTACAAAATCATAATGTCCATACCTTGTTTTGAACATTGTCTTATGAATGTCTTCATCCTTGATTCTTACCTGATGGTAACTAGACCTCAATTCAATCTTAGAAAACACATTTTCTCCTCTCATTTGATCAAAGAGGTCATCAATCCTCGGAAAATAGTACTTATTCTTCACTGTGACTTTATTCAACTTTATGTAATCAATACACAACCTAAGTGTGTCGTCTTTCTTCTTTACAAACAGAACTCTTGCAGTTGCATATTCAACTCTAGCATCTCTGGAGTGCTCATCCTATAGAGTGTCTTGGACACCGGTGCTTCTCCTGGCACATGATCTATTGTAAAATCAATGTCCCTCTTTAGCAGAAGTCCTGGAATCTCATCAGGAAAAACATCCCTGAATTCCTGCAATATTTGAAAGTCCTCCAACCTGGGAGTTTCATTCTCTGCTGCCTCCAAAACATGAGTTGCATACAACTGACAAACTTTCCTATAGAACTTCTTCAGCTGCATTGTTGAAATCTGCCTAATAGAAACCTCCTTTGGAATGCCTCTTACAACCCTTTGGTTTCCTTCCTCATCTATGCATTCAAAAGTATTATTATAACAATCAATCTTTACTCTCTAAAATTCTAACCAATCCATTCCAATGAGAATATCATAGGAACCAAGTGGTAGAACATTCAAGTCTACATAGCTAACTAATCTATCCATGACTAATCATGACAGTTATCTATCACTTCACTAACCTCTCTTTTATTCCCAGTGGCTGGCTGAACTAACCACGATTTTCTATGCTTTAACTTCTTAAAAGCACACATTTCAACAACTCTAGGAGTAATATAACTGTGAGTAGATCTGGGTTCAATCAAAACAAAATATGATTTCTCAACAATCTTACCTTCAACTTGAAGCATAGTTGACCGATGATCTTCCTAACGATCCTCCAATGCTGCATAAATCCTAGGAATGGTCCTTGTTACTTGACCCATAGTTTTTTCTTCTTGAATGTTGTGAGCTTTCCCCACATTCCCATTCTGAACTAGACAATTCCTGTGCATGTGGGGTCCTCCACATTTCCAACATTGGAGAGGTTCTTTGTTCTGTTGTGGATCTCTTGTCTTTTCTCCCATCACTCTACCTAGCTTACTCCCATCTTGTGATGGCTTCTTCTGATTATTTCTGAAGTTAGAAGGTTTGAAACCTTTCTTCCTCTGTTCAAACTTCTCATTCTTCTTTTCCTTCCAAGCCTTATGATGATCAGGATTTCCTTTGTTATGGTTTTGTACTTAGCCTTTCGGATAGCCCCTTCCAGGGTTCTAGTCTCATCAAACTCAATTCAGTCTTTTTAAGAATGAGGCAATCCACTTGGAAAACGTTGATCTTCACCTTCTCATCTTTGATGTACTTGACATACTTTAATAGCTCCAAAAACTTATTGGCATATTCCTCCATTGTCATATATCCCAATCTTAGCTCATGGAAATCCTTAATTTTGTCATCATAATATTTGTTAGAGAGGTATTTTGTTTGAAATACTTCTTGAATTGTTTCCACTTAAGTTTTCTTTCACTGATCCTATTTACTTGTCTAAGGTGCTCCCACCAAATGGATGCTCTTCCATTCAGGTTAAAGATGGCAACCCTTGCCTTCATGTTTCCTAAATAGTCCTGTACTTGGAAATACTTCTTGATCCCAAGAAGCCAAGCTTCATATTCTTGACCAGTCTTTATCTCACCATTAAAGATAGGAGGTTTAGCCTTCTTAAATTCATCCTGAGAGTGATCCCTATGGCGCCTCTTTCTCTTTCTCTTTCTCTTGTGAGAAAAAGAGCTTGAACCTCCACTAGATTCTTCTGAGTCAGATGACCCACTAGAAGTCCTTTTCATTCTTCTAGTGCTACTCTTACTTCCTTCTGGATTTACTGTCCCATGCCGAGAGTTCATATTTCTTTGCAAGTTTGTCAAACTCTACAACATGGCCATGTTCAGCTAATTCTGATCTTCTTGAGCCTTGACCAATTTTTCATTGTCTGCTCTGTAACTCTGCATTTCCACCCTTAGGATTCTCATGGTGGTTGCGAATTCTGGTGGGGTATCCCGATATCTCCTTCCATTAGAATCGGTTTCATCATTTCTGACTCTAACATTCTCACCCATAACATCTTCCTCATGATCATAGGGGTTATGTGCATCATCATACATGTCGTAGGTTCTCATGGCTGAGCCAAAAACCCACTTCTTCAATCTGCACTATGTGGAATGATGCTTTTTGATGTGACTATGATTCTACAAAATGTGTTCATAAAAACAAATGTTAGTTGAATTATATTCTTAGAAATTCATAAATTACATACCTTCATTTGGAAAAATCCTATAGTGACAACTTGTCCCACTATAGACTTTTCTTTCACAAAAAACGACTGTCTCATAGGGATGACGGGGGTCAAGGGGGCTTGCCCCCTTGTGGCACATCGCTTCATTGCCATTTTCATCTTTCAGGCACTTGTAAACTCCCCTGAAAAACCTACTAAAATTCTATGTTTCGGAGCAACTCGGATTTTTCCTCCGATCGACGAACTCGCCAAAGTTTTCCAACATGTCAACGAAACTAACCTTTTCCTTCCGATGTGCCGGCAAAACTCACTGACTCTTTCTAACACTTATCGACAAAACTCGTCATTTTCTTCCGATCAGCAAAACTCCACCTTTGATCTTGAAGTGTCGGTAAAAATCACCGAGTTCATCTGATGTATCGACAAAAACTCATCTTTTTCTACCGACTGGAAATTTCAACACTTGAAAAAATTTTAAAATTTTTTTGTCTGCTTCTACTGACTACATAAGGTGATTTTTCCTCTGTCAATTGTTCAAGCCCAATGTTGCAACCATTGCTCTCATACTACATTGTCACGTCCCCACCCCTCTACTCAATGGAGAGGACACGAGTACGATGATCTAACTATCATAACCGGCCCATCTAGCCCCCATGAACATAATAATAAAATGCATTGAAATAAAGCATACACAAATGCATAATGCAATATACAATGGAGGAAAATACATTCATTGAACACATTCATATGTTCATAGAACAATTCATAAACAAATACAGTTGCAGAACTTAAATACACAAGAAATACTTATCTTGAAAAGGAGTTGTCCCGCAACCAGCTATGTCGTTGCAACGTTCCACCCAACCATAGGCCAATGGGTTCATCAATCTCTCAGCACCACTGCCACCTCAAGCTGGGCATGATTTCCAAAAGGAACTAGGGAACATCATGCTCACACCTGGCCAAATACACATCAAAACTCAGCCAAGCCAAAGACAGTTGGGTTTATCAAAATGCTAAGGCAGTGGAAAGGTTGAATTTCTAATCTAGTGAGCTCAACCATAGAGCTATGGACACCTGTACAAGATCTAGCTTGGCCTCCACAATTCCTACACACCCAACACAAGGAAGCATCCCCTTCTCTGCTACACAGTCCCTCGGGCTATGCCTTCCCTTCTAGTGCTCTTTAGGGTCTGTAGAGAAAGATAACCATCCCCTCTTGATATGTCTATGAGGTTCCTCTCTTCACTAGGTTTATCAATCCAATTATGGCCTCTTCGACTCCTAACCAATTCAGACCAAGGATTTACAAAACAACGAAACACAAGGGTGCACACAAAATCGAAATAGACATGTTGGGTATGAAGGAAAACGTTTTGCAACCAAAAATGGATTGCTAAATGGGGAAAACCACCCTAATGAGAAAATACGATTTCACACAACGTCCATGGGCATTACAAGGGAAAAAAATACTACCATAAACCCCAAAATAGTGGATCTACCTTCCCGGCCACTAAGCATACCAAAAACGAGTTTCCGGGCATGGAGAAAATGAGGAAACAACATAAAAACGTGAGGGAAACATACAACAAGCTCCAAGTGCGTGAGGGAGACAAAAACAGCCTCTTTGAACCCCCAAATCATGAATCTTTGTTGCGCATTCACTCAACAAAACAAAAACGGGTTTTCCCAGCCATGGCAATGAACGTAATTGCAGAAAACGTGAAGGAGAGAGCTCAGCAAGCTTCACATGTGTGAGGAAATGAAGGACGTGAATGCATAATGGAATGGGAAGCATTTTTGGGCATTTACTTGCCCCATAAGCCAAAAATGCATTTTCAAAAAACTGATGGATCCTCAAATTCGAACTTGATTGCCATACTCTTCCCATCCTCATGCATTAAGTACCTCAACCAATTTTTGGAAGAAATAAATGATTGGGCACAAAAGACAAAATGGGTAGTTGACAGCTTTATGGGTTTTCCCTTTAACATTTGGCTTTATCCTATTGGCTCAAGGGTTTGAATATTTTTCCTCCCTATTCCTTGTGAAATCATGCCCCCATCTCTTTAATGTTGCATTGACATAGTTAACTGTGGGTATTTTTATTAATTGCATATTTACATGATGTCCAAAATTATAATGTGCCTAGATACCATGAATTACCATCGGCATCAATTTTAATTGCTGAAACATAAAACGCTAAATCGACAGTGGGGCCTTTTCCTTGAGCTCCACACCATGACTAAATAACGCTATTTACATCCTATACATTTTTAATGCAATAGGGGTAAAACCGGGTATTACACATAGATATTAAATTTTAAAATATGCATTAGAGGAAATTTCAACTCAAAATGGGCCTTTTAACTTTTATTCAAATTCCATGCCATCATGTGTTAGCCAATGAAATTGATTTAAATTTGAAATACCGTATAGGTCTTAAACACTTTTTTAATATAATTTGGGGATAGGTATCATAAAAAAAACTACTTTTTTTGTTTGTATTTTTGAAATATCTCCCTATGCTTTTACTCAAATTTTGATCGGGAGAGCTTATTGGATGCGGAATTAAATTCTGCATCCAACGAGTACCCACTCGGCATACTTTTGACAGACCTCGCTACCCCAAAAACAAGAAATACTTGAAAAAAAAAGGAATGATGATGTCATCATTCCATTTTTTCAGGTATTTCTTGTTTTTGGGGTAGCAGGTCCATCAAAAGTATGCCAAGTGGATACTCGTTGGATGCGAAATTTAATTCCACATCCAACGAGCTCTCCCGATCGAATTTTGAGTAAAAACACAGGGAAATATGTCAAAAATACAAACAAAAAAGTAGTTTTTTTCTTTTCTTCCTCCAAAATTAATAAATATTATTTTATTATTTTAACTATTATTTTAGTAATTCATTTTAGGAGGCTCATTTTGAGTTGAAATTTCCTCTAATGTATACATATGATTTTGTGATACATTGCAGTCATATTTCTCAAATTTCCTCTATTTTTTTTTTAATTCTCATTACGAGATATGTAATAGTTTGAACATATAACACTCTATATGTTCAAGTGCAAAACCTACATATACAATATAAAGAAATCTTGTACTAATTTTGTCATATACAAATTTGAAATGATTTGAGCCAAAAATAAATAAAAAATTGGCCTACTAATTTTCAATCTCTTACATATTCGAGAGGGAGAATTCAAAAATCATAGAGGAAAATTGAGAAATATGACTGCAATGTATCACAAAATCACATGTATGCGTATTTTTAAAATTTCACAAAATTGCAACTAACCCAACTCTTTGTATACATCAAATTTATCCTCTCTATAATTGCACCAATACCACTATGGCCTTAATATCCTTTAGTGCATCCTTAGCGTTGGTTTTCTTTAGTTGACACCCATTTCAAAAGCATATATTTTATTGTGTTTTCAAAAGGAAAGCCAATACATCCCTATTGCAATGGGTATGACCCTGCGCATTCGAGTTGAGGATGTGATTTGAACCTCTTTACCCTAGGTCTCACCACTTTAAGGATTGGAACAAGTGACCAGCCTTTTGGTCTTGGGTGTGTGTCTATCTATTTGTTGGAAACTACAGATTCATCATTTTTTTTCTTTTTTTATCAAAGATGATACAAAATCACCTCAACCTACATGTCATTATCTGGGCTATTTTATGGTTGCTTGATCCTTACTAACTAGATGTACCTCCCTCCATGGCGTTGGATTTTTAAACATAGGTGCATGTCCAAAATTGCAATTAACCTAATTATTGATAGATACTTACAAACAAATGATAAAGTTGAACTATATAAATACCTGTCAACTTATGAGAGCTTGGCAAAATAGTCTAAAACAATTCTCTAACAACAAACTTTTTATCACTTGATTGAGCTTCGTCAAACCTCAAGAGGTGCGGTTGAAACCTAAAACTAGTGTAGATCCAAATCCTAGGATCTATCAAGCACCGAGATGGATCAAATCTCTCGAGGTGCAAACCTCTTCTTAGGTATCCATTTATTTGATTCAAACCAAAAGACACATCTCTTTATTTAAGGTCCACATATAATTTTATTATTATTAATATTTAATATTATTTATGGCAGACATATAATATTTTTTATTTTGTTAGGAACGAACATTGCATCATTTCCCCACACATGGTTTTAAAACCATATGCAAGGCACTCCTACAATCATGGGTTGTTTAGGAGGCCTTGCACAGGGTCTTAAAACCATTTGCAAGGCCCTCCTAAACCCTGTACAATAAAACCATGGGTTGTTTAGGAGGCCTTGCACATGGTTTAAAACCCATGTGCAAAGCCTCCTAAACCATGTACAATAAACCATGGGTTGTTTATAATTCCTTACACATGGTTTTAAAACCATGTGCAAGGCCAACATTTTTTTGCGAATAATTCAATTTTGTGTTTTTTTCTTGACCCACATATTTTTTTTTACGGATAAATTTTTTTTTTACTTTTTTATTGTTTTGTTAGGTAGGAAGATTACAACATCTCCCCCATATTAGATTGTTTTTGTGGCCGACATTTATTTTGGCCTATTATAATTTTTTTTTTTTAATAAAAATAACTTTACGAAAGTGATATTATTTTTTATTTTATGTTACAAAATCTCTCCCATAATATTCATTATCACTATTATTTTTTGCGACATGTTACAAACAATTACATCATGTTACAAGATCTCTCCTATAATATTCACTATCACTATTATTTTTTGCTGACTTGTTACAAACGTTACTAACGTTACATCACGTTACAAGATCTCCCCTATACTGGGTTGTAGAGCGCCTGTCGACGCAACAAGAGACAACATATATTTTGACTTGAATCTAACTAAAAGGGAAAAAAATCCTATAAGTTAAGCTCGAATTTGACATTTTCATTGATGAATTGCAAGACTTGAATGGCCCAGTAACCAACTGACAGACTTGTATTCACAACAACGATTGAGTTTGAACCTTCACAGATTTTATGGCTTTTAAATATTTGATGTTTTGAAGAAGAGTATCATCTTTAAATCGCAAAAGCTGAGAAAACGTCCAGAAAATACCAGTAAACAGTTTTATCCACGATGAGCAAGAAAGGTTGTGCATTAGTGATACATACAAGGCGGTGCATTGGCGTGTTCCAGAATTTGAAGTACATTGGACCATCCACCATTTAAGTTTTCTTTCCCAATATCAGAAATCTGAAATCTCAGCAATGTTCAAGAGATAATGATCTCAACAACAATCTTCATTAGATGATGTGACTGAGAAGACAAAGGAAAATTTCCAAGAGTTGGGTGAGGTCCAACTAAACCTGGAATTTGACTGTTTCCTGGACGCATTTCCCTGGCCAGGACGTATTTGACATGTAGCATTGGATTTTAAACGTCAGCACCTACGTTCTTCAAAAATTACAAAACGTAGATTTGACGGCTTAGTATTTAAGTAACCTGTCATAAATGTTAATACCTGTAGGGATTCTTGACATACGGGACTTAATGGAGTTGTCATAATGTAAATAGATGCCAAGTTGGGTGACATACGAGACAAGCTTGAAATTTAATAAAGTTGGTGTTGATAGCAGTAAATATATGAGGTGACAGGGGTGATAGCTCAATGGCTCTATAATCCAACGTATGTACCATCTAAATGGATCATTCTACACTAGCATCCTGTGGCCTTCCAGTTTGAGATAGGGTGTTTTTCTGATTTTTCTCTCAAGTTTTGGATAGGTCTTGTGCTTGGGAGGATTAAGCATTTTACAAGCAAATGCCATTATAATTTCACTTCTTCGTAATGAGGGGATTCACACTAAAAGTTATAATTTACAGTGGCCTCCATGGGTTCAACCTGCAACAATTCCAACTTTTTTCAAGGTATTAAGGTTCTACTTCGTAAGATCTCGTTTAACCACCTAAGATGAGTTTAAATATTTTACTATGTCTTAACCCTCTTATGTACAATGTACAGGTTCATAGTGGACGAAGATGGAAGGGAATGACTCTTTGCCATCGTTTTCGAGGTAACCTTCGCCTTAATCGGGTAACCTTTGTCTTAATCCAGTGAACCTTTTGAAAACTCGTGTTGACCAGAACCAGCAAAAGATCTGGTTTAAGGTGCAGAAGCAAAGGCAAAGGAATAAACATTTTATACCGAAATAAAAATTCAACATTTTTGTTTATAATTTTTTAAGGTGAATGAATATGATCCCTCGAAAATTGAGAATGCATATAACAGTCCCACGAACTAGTCCCTCCCCCACCGTTCTCGTCCCCAGTCTCCAAATTCAGTGAAACATAAAAACAAATGATAATTTTCTACATACAAACTGGATGATAAATAGCCTGAACTGTACACACTGAAAGAAGTGAAGGAAATCCATTTAAAAGAAGGATAGCTTTCTTTGTTGGCCTGTTTAACAATTAAAAGCAGGATAGCTTTCTACTGCCTGTCAGAACACAATAGCTTTCCTGGATTTACCAGAACCAAATCCCAACGAGTGCTCAGTGAAATTTGATGATTTGTGTGTGTAAATGTGGGTGTCAATTTTTGTTTGACCCATTGTTGTAAATTAAAATAATATTTTGTTGAAAACATTGTAACCAACATATTGAGTAAACGATTGAAATTTGAAATTACAGACTCATGAAAATCCCTGTCCCGAAAATCATTGTTTATTTTTTTTAATTAAAGATGAGGTGAATATACCTAATTTTTTTATTTCAATGAAATTATTTTATAATTTAATTAATGTTTTTAAATGTTTTTAATTAAAACAATATAATCTAAGTATTTGTAACAATATATTCCAAATTTATTAAACAAAATAATCAAAAGTTTTTTTAAAAAATGTTGCTATATCAAATGAATTGGAAATTTTCAAGAGTATGAAAAGAACATATATTGTTTGGTTGTTATTGTAATTTTATTTTTATTAATGAAAACATAATTTTTGAAATAACAAGATTTTGTTATATAAATCATTTCAATTTTACAATATTTTGATTTATTAAGTAAATTTGTTGATTTCTTTTCAAATTTCATGGCTATCGTGCTAGGTTATTATGTTCACCATATGTTGCACTGAAGAGGTAAGAAGGAAAGAAACTGAGTGAATGCACAATGATGGAGCGAGCCGTCGGCATATGAGTAGAGGCAAAAAATATTTTACATGCAGTAGAATAATAAATGCTGCGGCAACTGCACTGTGGGCCGTTGGATCTTAACCTGTTTGAGATCCAACAGTTCACAATGACTGTGACACTGAGGACATGGAGAGTGGTGTGAAGTGACAGTGAGGGTGGGCATTAAGAGTGGGGTGAAGTGACACTGAAGGCGGGCATGGAGCATGAATCCATAGGAGACTCAATTTTCAAATGCGTGGATAGCAACGCGGCACAATCCCATTCGCCCAATAAGTGAGGAATTAGCTACAATGCATAGATAAATTCCCATTGATTGAACGCCTACGACATAGAGATGTCCTACGAGATCCGTGTTAGAACTAGAGTACTAAGTGTGGACCATGTTATGTCCAACAAGTTCTAATGTGATATCATGAAATGTTGAATTGTCAACCGTGACCCCACTAGAAATTTTGCTTAATCAATTCACACCCAAAAAGGTCATTTTGTAACACGTGTACTTAATCCAAAGCACGTCTATCCACTGGGACATTACACATGCAAACTTATCATGAAAAAAAGGAATTCAAAGACCCAAATGAATGAAATGAAAGTGTAGGATAAGTCACTGATTCAATATGAGACAGCTAAGTCACTTTTTAGGGACTTTTCTAAGACTAGGTTTTTAGGAACCATCTAATTTTGACTTAAGGTTGATTGTCCATCTGAATCTAGTGAATTTAATCCACAAAATCTATAATTTATGTTGTTTATTGAGTGATTTTAAGTGCATAAATGAAATCATGTGACACGAAATCTCCAACATCCACATTCTATAAGATCTAGCAGTTTTTTTTTTGCGTTTAAAAAATAGTGTAAAGATTCATAGCCAAGAACTAGTAAAAAGTAGCCAAAAACAAAAGGAAAAACGTCCCTATTTAGACAACTCGCTTATTTTTACTCCATAGAACCCATCATTTCAAATGGCGTCAGGAATCGTAAGCATTCATGTGCACAATACATGGAAAAAATAACGGTTGAGATAAGGCCTGGAAATTCAATTTTCTTGTGCCTGTCAATAAATTTTTAATGACGGTTTTAGGATTTTAGTGTTTATCATTTCATGGTTTAACCAATTTCGCTGAGTGTCAATTTATTTTTAATATTATATATAAGTGTGAATAAAATATTTTTTTATATTATATATAAATATGAGTAAAATATTTATATTGAGATTTACTAATTAAGTAAATTTTAAAATTTACACATACAAGGAAATAGAGAAGTCTAGCATTTATGTGTTTCTAGATTAAAATTAAGAGAAATACAAGAGCTGACCCAGCACAATGACCAATGATTGTTAGCTAATTTTTAGTAGTTAACATAGGTATTAAAAATTTTGACGAGTAAATTCATAAACATCAAATTGATGTTTCAAATATTTTTCTACCTGTCAATGTTGACGTGTTTATAACAAATTTACATGTCAAATACGTGTAAAAATGAAAAAAACTTTCTATGGAACGTCAAATTCCAGGCCTAGTTGAGATGATCTTTCAGAAGCATATTGTCGCCCTTATGGGAACAAAATTTCATGCTTACATCACTATTGCAAAATCAATCACATATGAAAGAAATACTTTAAAAGAGTAAAGTTAAAACTAATACGATTAATATAATATATCTTGTCGATCATTATATATCACGGAGAATAAATAAAATTATCACATTTATCATATTCACTTTGGTTTATTTAATTATCTCAATATAAAAATAGTTTGTATTGTCATTATTTTAATGATTGAAATTATTTATTAACTTAAATTAATTTTGAATACATAAATAGATTCGATACTTTGAAATATCTATTTTGTAATTTCATTGT
>LPNX010730835.1:0-11886 GCA_001517045.1 Pseudotsuga menziesii | reverse complement strand
CCACAAGCTAGAACAGCGTGCGAGATTAAAATTATTTAGACAGGATGTGGGTGCCATCATTCACAAGCTAAAAGCTATCATATTACGGCCCAGGAATGTCTCATACAAAGTTATTTTACTAAGGTGCTTACATAAATACCGTCTGCCGTCATATAAGCAACTGTACAGCTTGTGCAAGGCTATATCCGGGCCCTAATTTTTTGCTCCCAAGGAACAATTGCCCTAGCCCTAAAAATTTGTTTTATTTCCCATATTTAGCTGAATCCGCAATGACCTTGCTTGTCTAATGGACAAGTTTATGACACCAAGCTAAAAAAACCATACCGCAGAAGTGAGAATTTGGGCGGTTCGAACACGATTTGTTGATGCAATGTTAGTACCATAGACAATTTGAGAAAGGAAACTTTCAAAACGTTACTGTACTCTTTAGAAGTGAAACTACAATGACCGGCTAACCGCATATAGCCCGTCAGTAATACCTTGGTCTAATGAATGTCTGCAAACAACAGAATTGGGAGCTTAAACCTTCGCCATCAATTGTCATGAGAAAGCGACCACATTAGGTGGCATCTTCAACAATCGATTTTTACAACACAATTGACTAAAGTGTGTACCACACCGAAAAAACGTGCGCAATAATTTAGACCCTGGATGCGGCTTCATAGAATCAATGGGATTTGCGAACGACGCTATCATCCGCAATCTTTTCAGAGGTGCCAAAATGTGCAAATTCTAGAATGTCATGGAAAAAAAAGTCTCCGTTTGGAAATTGTTATTGTCTGCTTAAATCAAGTATTGAGAATCTACATAATGACAAGCGTACCTATTGTGCAAATATACGAAAGAATAAGCGAGAATGAGTGAGGCTTAAAGAAGATGCACCACTATTCTTTAGGACTACTTTATCTTCTATGAGTCATCTATATATTTTCTCGTCTCATTGGACTAGATGCTATCTATCTTTACCGCTTTCTTTAGACCGCGCACAGCTTTAGCGAACAGTCCCCTAGAAATTTCACTTTTGCTTACTAAATGTTCAGTAGATAAGCAATGCCATTTAACTGATTTCCTTGGAAGATATGAACAATAATTCATACTTATAGAAGGGAAGCAATTCCAATTGTACAAAATATGATCACATCACTTCTTAAATGCTTCCCTTGATTAAAGAGCATAGCACTTGTTGGTTTACTACAATTAGTTTTGCATTTACAGCCAATCATACAGATATTGTAAAACTTGCTCCATAGTCGCTTTGGTATATCAATCTAATAGAACTAAATAGCCTCGCTGGTCTGGAAGACTAAAGAATAATCAAGTTTTTTCTTTATGCAAGAATCAAAAGAACCACAAAATAAATTTGAAGGTTGTCAAAGAATATCTTCATCTTCATCCACACTCTTTGGAGGAGCCTCCTTCGAGGAACCGAGATGTGGAACATCCCAAGGAAAGGAAGAAGACGCTTTCGCATGCAATAATGGAGATCACGGCTCGAGCATAACGAATGTTCAGGAAGATGACTTTGTCCTTCCAGAACTATTGCCGTCATTCGAGATGTATGAAAATTTGCTCAGCAATATACCTCAATCTAGTTTCGATACATACTTTCCGGAGAATCCACCTTTTTATGAGGTTGCTTCCGGAAATCAGAGTATTCCTTCGGAAGGTGAGTCTGGGAATGATATGCGGATTCTTACCGGTGATATCGTTGGCCCAGATAATCATGAAGTGACTGTTGATGGCCGCCGGTTTGCTTCCGGCCCTGCTGTGTCTCAAATTCGTAATTATGATGATACTAAAGATATCCCAGTTGAGAATATATACGCATTGCCTAGGATTAAAACCCCCATAGCGACTGAATTGTACGTCACAAAGACGGCTCCAAAATTTGGACAGCTTCCTAAACACGAGAGCATGCTAAGGGAATACACCTCTGGGGATATAATTCATGGTTATTTCACTGTAGAAAACAAATCAACCAAACCTATAAAATTCGATATGTTTTATTTAACTTTGGAAGGTACGACAAGTTCAAAAACACAGTCACCCTTTGGAATCCAAAAAACGACAAAAAGAATTTTGAGAATGGTAGATATGGCAGCGAGTTGGTCATATAATCATGAAGACGTGAACACGGGGGAAGACCTTTGTGGATTTTTTGACTCCATTGATAAAACAAGCTTTGGATTACCGAATAGCAGGATACTAAATCCAGGTGATAAACGTAAGAAATTTTTCACTTTTAAAATTCCGAACCAGTTATTAGACGTAACCTGTAAGCACGGCCACTTCTCTCACTCTCTTTTGCCCCCTACATTAGGGTTTGATAGACCATCGAGTTCTCATCCAGAGCTTTCTACTCTAAAATTTTCGGAGAGTTTAGGTTATGGTCGTTTGTCAGAAAGAGGTTCCTCACTATGGTTAAACGACAGTTCTAGTGGCAGCTTAATAAATTACTCAATAAATGCTATGATAGTAGGCAAAGACGTAGCTTCTGGGCGTGTTTGTTTAATGAGTGAAAAAAAGTATAGCATAAGAATAGTTCCATTTGGCTTTCAAAACAATCCAATTAGTAGGGAGAAGTGCCTCAAAGACTTAGAGGATTTCGATATTGAAATTGCAAACAGGCTTGGAATGATCGAAAAAGTCTTTTCTAAAATAGAGCGAGCGATTCCCATTCATAAGGAGGACATACAGGAGGCGAATCGCTCTGATCAACTATCACCCCAAGAGGTAAGTATGAATGGAACGCGGTAGCTGGAAATACTGAAAATGGAACACTTAAAAAGAAACACTACTCTGAAGAAGATAAAATTCAAACTGAAATTACTTACTCTATAGCATCTCTCTTCAACACAGGTCTGAAAAATGTGTTTCTCAAAAGTGTGCGTAATATTCCTTCATCTCAACCAGATAATACCACTTCAAAGACTAACTCAGAGAAAATTGGGCTTATAACAATAAAAATAAAGCCCCCTAGTAATGCTTTGCCATATTGGTGTCCAAATCTAATTCAAAAACAAAATGTATTTTCAATGAGAAACAGGCAGAATCAAAAGAACTGGACTAATTTAAGAGGTCTATTGTCCGTTGAAGAGAGAGAAAAACTAGAAAATTTACGGCTTGAACTAGTATGTATGCAAGCTGCTAATAGTATTCCACATGACCCACCGGAAATCAGTAGTCTGGAGACGGAATTGATTTGCTTAACAACGAACACAAAAGATTGCAAACCAGTGAGGTTCCACAGTGATTTACTTTTAAAGAAGCACAAATACAATGAAATTAAGAAAATATTTAAGGAAATTTTGGAAAACATTGAAGCATATCGCGATGAGTTCATTAAAAATCAAACAAAAATAAACTTACTTCTTGCCGATGACGCAAGAGCTAGCCTGCGTAATAGATCGCTCGATTTTTCTGATTTAATGCCTTCGAGTATAATTAAGGACGTACAGGTTTTAGCCAATATGGAAGCCAATGTTGTTGTCATGAAAAATGCGTTGAAAACGAAATTGGTTGGAGAGAAAAGTGTGCCTGTTGCTTCTTCTCCTATATCCAGCATAATTCCTCGAACTTCTAGGAATAAAAAAATCTCCCCATCAAACTATCACCATTCGGTACTTTCACATCGGAAATCAAATGAATGGAATCAGGTCAGTTCAACTGAGTATAAGAGAACACTGTTATTGAATATAAAATATAATGATGATTTTAAAGCTACCATAGTGCCAAGTTTTGAAAGTTGTTTATGCTCGAGGTCATATTTCCTCCGCGTAAAACTTCATTTTGATAAAGGTGTTGGATCTGCTGAAATTGATATCCCAGTTCAAGTTAAAAACTCTTTTATTTGATAGATTGCTGTTAAAAAGAATGGTTTCACTGACGAAGTTTTTATCGCTATTGATATTACAGTATCATTACTGATAAACGCCTTAGTTCTTGCAGAACTGAAAGTGATAAAGCAAGGAAACAGTGCGCAGTAACAATCTCTTTTACGATTGTTCTGCGTTTGCCAAGGTATTCTCAAAATACTTTAAGTACTAAAAACCTAAATAATCTCTATACATAGAACTTTGAATTTTCATTGTTTAAAAAAATGTACGGAACTGCTAAGAAAATGTACAAGGTAGTGAAAGCCCACAGAGAGGTACATTTCAAGTGATAAACTTTGCTTCTTAGATTTGAAAATGTGAAATCTTACCACTGTTTAAAGCGAGCATACTAGTAATAACGCAGGAATAGTACCACTAAATGGGTTGCCATCAATTTTATGCGCTGTAAGCTGCGCATATGTTTCCTAAGGTTATAAGCATAGAACTGGCTTTTCCTACAGCAAAAGAATAGAATAAGCCTGCTTGCCAAGAGAACTTGCTCGATAGCGGAGTGCTAGCTATTTTATGACCAATTTGGTATTTGCTGGCATATTTTTGAAAGATCTGGCTTTCTTTTCTTTTTTTCTCCCCTTTTTACCTGAACCTTGTTACCGAGTTCAGCTGCGCTAAGCTCTTTTCGGCTATATTTTGTTATGAAAGCCAGCAGAAAAGGCACGAAATCTCCCAATTTGGTTACCAAGGAAAAACTAGTTAATCATAAAGCTGAACCCAAAAAGTTAAAAATAAGAGCTGGGTATGAAAAGAGTAGCAAAGCATATACACCATACGAAGACTACAAGCGAGGGTAAAGGACTACATATAAATACTTGGTGCAATTTGTTTCAAAAATGAACATCAAGTATGTTTCTTGTGCTTGTTTCAACAAGTAGATAACCATAGTAACGGTCTGCATACAGAAAAGAAAACAAAAAAAAAGCTAGTATGCAATTATATCTGACACTTATTTTTCTATTAAGTTTCGTCGAATGTTCATATATAAGTTTCATATCGAATAATGCTGACGAAATATTGGAAACTGATTTAATTGAAACTTTATCTTACGCTACTTTGACAGTAGGTGAGCCTTATGTTGCACAATCGGTGGTTGTAACAAGAGTATCTGCAGCTTCTCATAGCCCTCTCTCAGTTTCGCCAAAAAATAGAGTGAGCGCATCTCCAATTAATTCACAAGACAGTGATTCTAATACAAGAACAGCAGTTCAACTGTCATTGTCGTCATCAAACTACGCAAGCCAAGTATCTCAAAAAATAAGCGCACAAACCAATAATGATCCTGTCACTGTTTCAAATATTTACGCAAATGATAATTCGAAAAGCAAAAGTTCAGTAGACAATTTGAGTTCGGTTTCCGGCGTCGCCTCAGTCATGCCAAGTGCATCAACAATGCGTAAAGTCACCACATTATTATCTCAAACTGCTTCGACTTCGACTTCGACTTTATTTTCTTCATCTTTATCTATTTCGGGGACACAACTAAATGGAACTTTATTGACTTCTGTTTCAAAAGGTACAATCGATCCACTGGTAACTCAAATGCCTTCCTATTCTTCCCAAGAAACAAAAATTATTCCTTCTTCATTGACCTCGAATAAAACGATATATACTATTTCAGTAAGGACAAATACAGCTACAGCTACCGGCGAAGATTCCTTCATTGCTTCAACTCCTGCTTCCTCGACTTTGTTCTATCCATCCAACTCAACCCAGGATTTAGTCCAGACGCTCGCATCTACAACAGCAAGCCCTGCTTACCCATCCAATAGGACACAAATCACTCTTTCTCCATCTGTATCACTATATTCGACAACTGGTCCAATTTACCCTTCAAACATTACAGAAAACGGTTCTTCATCATCACCATTACTATCATCGACTGTTAGTCCAGTTTATCCATCGAATTCAACAGGAAACATTCTTTCGTCATCACTATTTTCAACAGTAGATTCTTCTTCCTCTCCGGTTTCTTCGACATTAGATACCATTTATGTATCTTCTTCAATGCAAGCTACCATCTCTTCGTCCTCATCTTCGAGACAAACAAAAACTTCCTCCTCTTCTCTGTCAACCTCGACTAGTAGCACCGCTACCACAACGGAAAACTCTTCAACGACGACCATTGTCAATCTTTTCAATGCAGTTTCGACAGATGAACCACCAACTGTTTTTGACAGATCACCAAATCCTATGTCATTGGCTGACGGGGTGTCAAACGATGGTCCCATTCAAACAAACAAGTTTTATACAAATTTGATTGTTGGTAGTCAGGAATCACCTGCCTTTGTGTATCCTTATTCATTGTGGAAGTACACCTCGAGTTCATATGGTTTTGCTGTTCAACATACAACAGTAGATCAATATAGCTACGGTGGTTATGACAGTTCCGGTAATGCAGAATATTTGGTCAATCCTTTGGGAATTGCTCATGTTGTTTTCTCAGCTTCGAATTTTGATTCAAGTATGACTATGCAAGTTGATGAAATGACCTTGTCTTCAACAAGGGTAGTGCTATCAGAATCCAATGATTCTTCGAACTACCTGGAAATTCCTTTGGTTCAAGGTATGGGATTTGCAACTGGTATATATCATGGATCTTTAAATGCCAAGATTGGTTCCAGCGTCGGATTCAATACCATTGTTTCTGAATCATCAAGCAATTTAGCTCAGGGTATTCTCAAATATCGTATCACCCTTTTGAATGGAGTCACTTGGTTATGTTACGTGATAGGACCAGACGATTTAACCTCAACGGACTTTTCATTGGAGGTGAGCTCAGAATATGAAATTGAAGCAAGCGCTAGTGTTGATGGTCTTATTATTCAATTGGCCGTCGCACCTTCTGAAACTGATTACGAGGTCTTTTATGATCAAGCCGCAGGTATGTACGTTACTAATTTCAAACTGCAGGGTGTCTCTGACGGTTCTACAGCTACCTATGAATTTTCTTATACCACCCAAGGTGAGTCGGCATCAGGTAGCACAATGATTTTTGCCTTGCCCCATCATGAATCTTCATTTAGTGATATAATGCAAGACTATTATACCGGCATTCAACTCGCTTCTACAACTAAGGGTGTAATGAACGGTTATCTAACAACGAGCCTACAATTTTCCACATCTTTAAACAGACAAATATCTTGGTTACCATGGTCTTCTCAACTTGGCTCAAACCTTTTAGAGTATTCTGAAGAACAATTGCAATTATTAGCTGAAGTTGCCAATTCCGAATTACAGGTTAGTATTTCCGAAAGTATAAGCGGGTTAAACACATATTATTTGGGTAAAGTTATCGATAAGTATTCTTACATTCTATTAACGGTCTCCGAAATCATCCAAGATGAAGCCAGTACTAAGAGTACTTTGGAAAACATCAAATCGGCCTTTGATATTCTGCTACAAAATGAACAGACCTATCCACTAATTTACGACACAAAGTTCAACGGTTTGGTCAGTTCAGGAGATTGGGGTTCCACCAGCACGCAATACGATTTTGGTAACACTTATTACAATGACCATCATTTCCATTATGGTTACATTATTCATGCAGCTGCTGTCATCGGCTATGTTGACTCTAAACTGAATGGTACTTGGGCTGCCGACAATAAAGATTGGGTCAATTCATTGGTAAGAGATGTCGCAAATCCATCTGAAAAAGATGAATACTTTGCACAATCGAGAATGTTTGATTGGTTCAACGGTCATTCATGGGCAGCTGGACTTTATGAAAACGGTAACGGTAAGAACGAAGAAAGTAGTAGTGAAGATTACAATTTTGCCTATGCTATGAAGTTATGGGGGGCCACTATCGGTGACCAGTCAATGGAATTGAGGGGTGACTTGATGATTAGTATAATGAAGGATGCAATGAACGACTATTTCTATTATCAAAATGACAACACAGTTGAGCCTGAAGAAATCATAGGAAATAAAGTGAGTGGTATTTTATTCGATAATATTATCGATTATACTACTTATTTTGGAACAAACACAGAATATATCCACGGTATTCATATGCTACCTATCACACCAGTTTCTTCTAATATTCGTTCTGAGACTTTCGTCGAAGAAGAATGGCAGACTAAAATCGAGCCAATTATTGAATCGATAGAAAGCGGCTGGACAGGCATATTGAAGCTGAATCAAGCACTCTTCGACCCAGAAGATTCGTATGCATTTTTCAGTGATTCAACTTTTGATTCATCCACATATTTAGATAACGGAATGAGTCGCACATGGGCATTAGCATTTTCAGGGGGACTGGCAAACTCAATTGCTTAGAAAGAGAACTTGGCAAGCAGGTCTGTCGAGTCTTTCCCATTACATACATATTTTATAGAATAAATCATTTTTACTTAACTTGAAAGTTGTTGCGTTCGAAAAGACCACGGCTAACGGAGACCACTTAGGTAAATGCATGCCAGTAAGAGGTATATTAGTACTTTAATGAATGACCTTATCAAGGTAATGCCTGCACCGAAGTAAAATTCTAACGTCATCCTAAGAAGCATCAATTGGACATAGTGAGGAAAAGTTTTCACCATTTAAAATTTGTTTTGCAGAATACCAATCTAGGCTATGATCCCTTAAAGATTCTCATTCTTTAAATATACAAATCAGGTTCAACAGCGTATCTTTATAGTATTATCGTACTACTGGCGACATTAGCAAATCAAAGTATTTTTGCTCAGTTTCTAGTTTTATCTGTTTGATTCCCCATTAGATGGTAAACACGTTGTCTTGATGACTGAAAAGGAAGTGAACATGGTCAACTCAAAATAACCAGACTCAAAATAATTGCAATTACCTAGGCTGGATATTTTTAGAATATTATGAGAATATTTTTAGAATATTTGCAACCCAAAATATATTTAAATGCCACCAATTTGCAACCAAAAGATTATCCGCTACCTTTTTTTTTAGTCATTGAATCGTAGCATAAAGTTCCGAGCTTTGAAAAAAAGCTTTGAACTAAGAAAAGGTAAGAGATCCTCAATTATGATATTACTTCAAGTCATATGCACGATTTGGACATGTCTCTTTATTCCGTTACTCAATGCAGAGGAATTCGTCCCCAAAGTAACGGAGACTTTTTCAGAATATTCATTTAGTCTAGAGAGCTTTGACGATTCCAACAGTTTAATCAGATTAGATAATAGAGTCGTGTGGATGAGTTTCGATTCTGGAGAAAATTGGGAAGCGGTCAAAGAAATTGAAGGGCATATTCTCGAATTAATTGTTGATCCTTTGCATGGACAGGACAGGGCTTTTGCTTCGGTATTTTTATCACCCAAATTTTACGTCACCGATGATCGTGGAAAATCATGGAGGGCTCTGACTATACCCGTCTCTGAAAACTGTCGTTTAGGTACTTCTTGCTCTATAGCTACCCATCCGACAGATAAAAAGTACCTTATTGCAGATTGCCCTTGCTTTATAACCGACAATGGTTATATCCAAATACAAAATGAAATTTACTTTACCAACGATGGGGAATCCTTTTACAATATCGAACCTTCCTTGAAAAAGAAAGAAGATGACCATACAACAAGTTCAAGCTGCAACTTTGTCAAATCTAGCAAGGATTCTGATATTGAGGGTAACGACGCTTCGATACTATGTTTGTTCTCGAACCATGGTTACGATAGCGATCGTCACTTAAGTGCCGCATATACACAATTAGCCTTAAGTACTGATGGAGGTAAAACTTTCAAAAAATTTGATGAGTTTAATGATAAAGTTATTCATCAATACAAGATATTAAAATCACATATAATCGTTTCGACACAAGATGATAGATACAATGAAATGTCACCCATGGATATCTGGATATCCAATGATGCGTCTACTTTTCAAAAGGCACGTCTACCTGCTCAAGTACGGCACGTCGATATGTATGGAATTTATGAAGATTCTATTGGAAGAATAATCATTCCTATATCTACGATATTCACAGATGAAAAAAACGACCAACCAGCTCCCTCAGAAATTTTAATATCAGATTCTCAAGGGTTGAAATTTTTACCTGTTGAATGGACAATAAATCCTCACTTTGGTTATATTGATATTGCTTCTCCTCATTTCTTAGAAGGAACAATAATTGGCTCGTTTCATCCTTCCTTTGACTACTTTCATAACAAAGGAAAATATAATAAAAAGATAGCCAGATATGAAACTAAAATATCTGTTGATAACGGCCTCACATGGTCAAATTTGAAAGTGGTTGACGAGGAAAATGCAGATTCATTCCCTTGTGATATCACTAGGCCTGAAAGATGTTCGCTCCAGAACCCTTTTTATAGTATCGAAATCTCAAATCCTACTGCCGGAATTATGTTAATGACAGGTTCCGTTGGCGACGGTAGTGAATTCGAATGGGAAGACCAAAAAACTTTCATCTCTAGAGATGGCGGTTTAACGTGGAGATTTGTTCATAACTCTTCTGGGTTATATGCTACTGGTGACCTGGGAAATATTATTGTGTATATCCCATATGATCCAAATGAAGATGGCGATTTTCAATCTGAATTTTATTATTCTTTGGACCAAGGTAGAACATGGAAAGAATATGAGCTGACCAATGCCATAAGTTCTGTCGATCCTCACAAATTGATAAATCCAACACCAGATGGATCTGGCTCAAAATTTATTTTCAGCGGATGGTTTGCCACTACCGATTCCGAAACCAACAGTATAATTTCTTTAAAAAGTGTCGCGTATATAATTGATTTTTCAGCAGCATTTGACTCTAGAACGTGTGAGGAAGAAGATTTTGAAGATTGGGATTTGGCGGATGGGAAATGTGTTAATGGCGCCAAATACAAGTATAGAAGGAGGAAACAAGACGCCCAGTGTTTGGTAAAAAAAGCATTCAAAGATTTGAGTTTAGATGAAACGCCTTGTAATAGTTGTGGTGAATCCGACTACGAATGTTCGTTTGAATTTGTTAGGGACGCAAACGGCCTGTGTATACCAGATTATAATCTGATTGCCTTTTCCAACATATGTGACAAATCGAAGGATAAATCTGTGTTAGTAGAGCCATTACAATTAATCAAAGGTGATAAATGTAAAACACCCATGAAAATTGAACCCGTAGATATTCCGTGTGACGAAATTCCAGAGGAGGGTTCGAGTGACAGGGAAATAGTGACCACTGAAAACAAATTTGACTTCGAAATTAAATTTTACCAATACTTCGATACAGTTGCCGACGAATCTTTGGTCATGCTGAATTCGATAGGAGACGCCTATATATCCCACGATGGTGGACAAACAATAAAAAGGTTTGACACTAACGGCGAAAAAATTGTTGAAGTTGTGTTTAACCCATATTTCAATTCTTCAGCATATTTGTTTGGCTCTAAAGGTAACATATTCTCAACACACGATAGAGGACACTCTTTTATGATAGCTAAATTACCTGAAGCCAGGCAATTAGGCATGCCACTAGATTTTAGTGCTAAAGCACAGGATACTTTTATTTACTATGGTGGCAAGAATTGTGAATCAATCTTAAGTCCAGAATGTCATGCAGTAGCATACCTCACCAAAGATGGAGGTGAAACTTTTACAGAAATGCTTGATAATGCAATTCATTGTGAGTTTGCAGGCACACTCTTTGAATATCCGTCAAATGAGGAGATGGTTATGTGCCAAGTAAAAAAGAAGTCTTCAGAAACAAGAAGCTTGGTTTCTTCGATAGATTTTTTCCAAGATGATAATAAAATTATCTTTGAAAACATTATCGGCTACTTGTCCACTGGTGGCTATATTATTGTTGCCGTACCTCATGAAGACAATGAGTTGACGGCATATGTAACTATTGATGGTACTGAGTTTGCCGAGGCAAAATTCCCGTATGATCAAGATGTTAGTAAGCAAGAGGCATTCACTATTTTAGGATCTGAGAAAGGATCGATTTTTTTACATTTAGCAACAAACTTAGAATTAGGACACGATTTCGGAAACCTTTTGAAATCCAACTCGAATGGTA
>LPNX010730832.1:320318-441533 GCA_001517045.1 Pseudotsuga menziesii | reverse complement strand
GGGGCAATGACAGGGGACCCACGGAGAAGAGCAAGATGAACAGGGTGTTATATCTAAATGGTCCCATGCCAGAAAATAAATGCCAGAAGGCGGATAAGAGTTAGAATTCCTATAAAAGCATCATGCTCCAAAGCTAAATCTAGATCATAAAGTACTAATTTGCCAATGATCTTCTCCGTCCGTGAGCTGAAGCCTTAAGCACATCACTCACACAAAAGGGCACTATGGGATAGAGGATCCTGAATGAAAATTCAGTAAGAAAGGCATGCATGAAGACTCTCATTAAAAGAGGACAAAATCCGAAAAGCATAAAAGTTGCTAAGACGGCATGGGAATGAGGAACAAATGAACGTTTCTGTTCATCACCTGCTACAATCCTGTGGTGTCCAATGTTGCCAGCTACCTGAAGAAAATTTAATAATAAACTCATATTTTGGCCTCAGCAGAGTTATCCGGACTCTAGAATCGTGACTTTCATTGCCCAACTTGGACTGATATCAATGATCAAGGTACACACTTCTGTTATTGAGAAATCTATATAGTTGGAAGAGTTCAATGGATATATTTGTTGTAGGACAGTCTACTTTTCAAGGAAGAAACCACCCAGAGACCTAGGTTCACCAGGAAATCGCCAATTGTTGCTGCCGCAACCGTCTCCCCGATTTTAGTTTTCGCTTAAACTCTGGGACCCCTCCTCTTCATTGTTTACTTAGATCAATTGTTAAAAGCTTGGCGCCTTTGAGCATATCTTTGCGTTTGAGGTTGATTGCCTGCCTTTGTGCTTCTTTCTTTCAGTCAGCTCGAGTCGCGCGATCCATTTTTTAATGCCCATAGAGTGTGAAAGTTTGCCTTAGCGAAGAAAATTGATGTTTTGGCCGCAATTGGGCCTCAGCGCTGTTCGTTTTCTCTTTGGATCGGGCCTATTTTAGAAGAAGTTGAATTCTGTCTCACCCGCCGTTGCGGCTCCTAGACCAAAGTCTCCGCCCGACGCCCGATTCGTGGCTGTAAATCGTGTGCTCCAGAGTCCCGGCTCACCCGCCGTTGCGGCCGGAAGGGGGAAGTCGGCCTCCGATTCGTTTGTCGTCCGACGTCCGACCTACCGGCTCCCGTCGCCTGTCTCCGATCTGCATTCCGTCCGCTGTTGCGGGTGGCAGAGTTGTTCAGCTTCCAACCCACTTCCCTCCGCCGCCCGATTTCCTATGGCGCCTACGTTTTCACTCCCCCTCTTCTGGCGCTCCTCCGCCGTTGCGGCTCCTGGAGCCTTCTCCCACCCGGTACAGAAACCTTGTCTCATCCGATCCAAGTACTACCCGACCGTCGATTCATTGTACCATGAAGTTTTCGCCCGGATAAACCAAGCTAGTTCCCTGTGGATTTATCTTATGTTCTGAAATTTGAAATGCTTAATACCTCAATTTAGTGGATAATGCACTCAAGTGTCTGCAGGAAAAACCCCATGATCGCCGAAGTAACTTAGATCGAAGAAAGGACAAAAAGATGAACGACAAAGGCACCAAGGAAGTAGTCACGGCGGTTACGGTCAGAATTTAAACGCTTATGGAAGATGATTGGGAAAACGCAACAGTCAGGGAAGAAGGTGAATCGTCAAGGAGGATGAAAGCCACACACTGGAGGGCAGCCCAGAGGGCAGAAGCTCTAGTTTAAATAGAAAAAGATAGGACTTAGAGGGGGCTTTTTCCGCTGGAAAATTGGTAATTGTTGACTTGTAAGAGGAGCTACCTCGTTTTGCTGGAAAAAACTGTGATTTTGCCTGCTGGAAAGAGCAAAAGATGTGGAATGTATCAATGCAATTCAATAAATGATGTCGAAGAGGAACTATTTCATTTTCAGCAGTCTTTATTTACTGTAAGAGTATTTGATGTTTGAACTTATGTTCTTGTTGGATGTTCTTCAGTAATTTCTGGGTATATTTCCACTATGAGCAATAACTGTGTTATAAAATGATTGGCTATCTGATTATTTGAATATCTGTAAGCGTTCATGTGCTGCAGAAGAAGTAGCAGCTACCTGTTTTTCTTCTTATGGTGTATGAATATGTATTGCTCATCTAAAAAATGACAACCCTGCTCCCTAGGGATAGTTTAGATAGTTAGCTTTCTTTCTGTTTGTAGTTGGTTTGGTTGCCGGTGAGCATAAGACAAAAGGTAAGAACCTGCGCATCACTTTGTGACCGCTCCCTGCATCTTGACTACCCTACATTTAGTTAGGCACGTGCATATCATGTATTTTTAAGTCAAAATACAAAAACTCGGTGGGCCGGGCCGCAACTGGTAAATCCTGTGTTTGTTACTTTGACCTACGGTAGCCGGACCGTAGACCGGACAGATTCCCTATACCAAACAGTCAGTGGGCTAGTTGGGAACGCTGATTGGGGAGAATCCTTTACTGTTGCCGCCTGCAATTTTTGGGGCCTCAACACGCTCATATTCACACTTCCATATAGCGCAATGAGTCATCTTCTCCACTTTATAGGATTGGAATGGACTTTTAGAGTAATGATAGAAACATGTTGAAGAGTTCATTGAGAATATTAAGTAGATTCATGAGGAGTCGTAGGTCATGAGTAATCTTCTTGAGTAGTAGTAACAATATGGAGAAATTTAGGTTGCTAATGATTAATTGGATGCCTTTCATAAAGCAACGATCACGACTAAGAGGAATCTCTAATAATTTTGACCTATGGCCTACTCTACTTGTCTTATGCAACATTAATTAGATTTTTTTTACATTCTAAATGAATTGCGTTGTATAGAAAATGACCCTCTATGTCAGATAGTGAGCAAGTGCAAGCATTCATTGATAGGGCCACACTTTGTTGGGTAAGGGGAAGTCCCAAGTTGTTAATTTTGAATAATTTAGTGGTGAATCCCTATCTTTGGTCCTTGATTTATCCCCTTCATTTGAAGGGCTAAAGGAGAATCAGAGTTGAATAAAGGTTAAATCGATAATTGTAGTCTAGTCTTATTGGCCCCTTTGTTTTTGAATACCAAGTCATGAAAGATGGATTAAAAAATTAAAGAAGGAATACTTTCATAAGAGGATATGATGGAAGGTGAGGATGATATTAATGCATTTGAATAAGACTAGTTGGACTACAACTATCTTGACACGATAAAAACTAACCATTGTAATTTTTATAAAACCTCATAAAGGGATAAGGGATAAGGCTATATGGTTTTTGGGATATTTGGGTTACATGATACGCATGTCATGATATTGTAGAAGATATGTAATGCTCTATCTATTGCTTCAAGATGAATAAAATGAATGGTGATTTGGCACCCCTTCAAAATTTTGTTCTATAATATGTGTTTAAAGGATGAATTTATAAAATTAATTATATTTGATTATACATGCATGATGTGGAAGGCTGCACATTATCTCTTTAATTTTGTGTAATCTTAATAAAGGATAAAAGGAGCTCTACACTCAATGTTCCGTTCAACCACTAGCATTTCCCTCATTCATCACTTGTCTTGGTTGTGCTTCAAATGAGCATTTCTTCTGTTTGGAGGAGATTGAAAATGCCAATGTGTTTGGATTACATTAGTTCTTTGTTGGCCCCTGCATAAGGACCATGGTCTCCATATTAGCACCAACATTTTTAGCTATCGATTTCATGATTTCTGAACTATCGACTTTACTTCTCTCCATTTCTTTAGTTCATGAGATTTTGAGCTTGTTATGACCCTATTGAGGTATATAAGGGCCAAATTTATATCTCATAGTAAGTCAACTCATAATGGGTCTATATGGGAAATGAATAAGTAATACTATATATAAAAGAGTATTAGAGTTATTATTGTACACATTGACTTACGATATACTTGGATGTAAATGGGAGGATTGGGAGTCCTTATTCTAATATGTTTGGAGTGATTGTGTAACTCATTATAATGTAAGGTTGAGAGATGGGATGATTTTAGAGGTTTATCATAATTTAGTGTGAACTTGATTCTTAGCATTTGGTATCAAAGAGAATGATCTTCATTTGGAACATTCAAGATATATACTACACACATGTATTCATATTTATTTCTAGGGAAATCCTATGTGAGAGTTGAAGATTTGTAAATAACGCAATTTGTAATCTATATGGTAAAAAATTTAGCACTAGAGGCATGGGAATTTAGGTATCACAACCCATATAGAATAGGGTTTCTAGCCAACCCTAAAAAATTGCTAAATATATTTGGGTTAATGAATCTTTTGGTGCTATCCTTAGTTTAATTTAGGAATATTGTTTATGTTGTCATAATCATGATTATCCCATAGAACTAAAAGGGATTGAGATTAGATTTATTGATTTAGTTTAGGAAAATTTGTTTAGAGATTGTAGGAGATGATTTCATTCATGGGAGGTTTATTTCTATGTATAAATATGTTCTTGGTTAATGATTTTTTTTTGAGTTGGTGTGTGCATTATTGTCCAATTTTAGTCTAGCTCCATTATTTTTAAGTTTCTTCATTTGGTATCAAAGTTAGGTCAATCGTGTAAAGCACCTATGTGTTGAATGAAAGTTGAGTCACATAACATAAAAGATTGTGGTAATGTGTGTGAGAATATGAGCATCAAATAGATGATTTTGAGTGTTGAAGGAGGCCACGTTGCGTAGAAAATTGTGGTCACAGGTGTGAGATATGGGTGACTTGAAGATGATTGTTCAAATATGGGTCTGTTTCATTTGATCGATGAAGGAGGAGTGTTGAGAAAAAAGGAGAGGAATGAGTTATGTTGAATGAGAAATAATTCCCATGACTTGAAGAAGAATGAGTTCAGTGAATAACATTCTAGGATATTTTATTTCTCCTGGGTCTGATGGTTCATACAATGAAATTTGTATTTAGCTGTACCCGTAACCTCTGCGATTGTAGGTATGTTCTTTCATTTGGGATTCATGATGATTAGTGCCTCCAATTTCCCTTTTGAAGCTAAACTAATGAAGGAATCTCTTCAATATTCGATGACCATGGTGTTCTCTCTACATGCTCAAATCACTAATTGTTTGAGGTATGACTATATTTTTTTATGTGTAAAATCAAGAGGTTGTGAAGATCCGTGGAAGACATACTATCCATTTGCAGAGTGAACAACCCAAAGAATGTGAGAGCATTTCTTTTTTGGGGGATGTCCCTTATGCATGAAAAATTTGAGATGGTAGTTTGACTTTTGAGGAGCAAAGGAGTAAATTTTCTTTCACTCATATTTGATGATCATGTAATACAATTGTTTTAGAATGGTTTTTAAATTATGAAAGAGGGTTTTTTTAAATTTGTACATGTAATGTTTCCATTTTTATTATACAAAATATTTTATGTGAGAAGTTTTGTTTTATTAGCTCATTAAAGGAGATTGATTGTAATTGCGCATTTGTTGGGCTCATCTTGTATCCAACATTTAATAGAAGATACCTTTATTAGTGGTGGTTGAGTTGTGTTTTTGGGGACAACATATCAAGGTGAAGTGTTGCTGGTTTTTGCAAACCAGTATGTACCAAAAGGCACCTACTAAGGTTTAAGGAAACCTTAGTAGCAGTTCAAACATGAAAAATTCAACAATTTAACAGACAAAAATAAAAGCTATTCTAAGCATGCAACTAATTGGAATTACAAGCAATTAAGCAAATATAAACTAACTTTGAGTTCATTCTTTGACATAGACAATTAAACAAATCAAATAATATTTTTCTTTTTCATTAAAATAATGGGCTATACATGGAACAAGAAGAGTGTTCATGGTATCCTAACAACCTAGTGTTCTCCAACCACACATCATGAGGTGCGAATCTCCAATGAAGGTGAAATGGGAATACTTGAGAGTTTCAGATATCAATGGGTGATTTTGGCAAAGTAACGATATGGGAAATGAGCGGATAAGTTGTGTGTAAATGGGGGACCTTCATGGTGAATTTATATGCATTCTAGGTAGGATGGATGGATAAGGATCAATTGGATATTTTTCCATAATTTTTATTTTTTGAAGTGTCTTTTTCTTTTGCTTTCTTTTTGGGATCTTTATCCATGTTTTTGGGTAAGTACCAAATTTCCTTTTTTTGTGAGAAAGGAAGGTATCCAAAATGTAATTTTTGGAAACATGACTCATAAGTTTTGGCTTTAATGAGCCAGTTTAATATTTAAATAACAATTTTATGATTGACTTAGGTATTTTGGATAAATTAAGGTCCATGTGACAAAAATGAAGAGGTTAATGATGTATAGGTTCGATGAGGCTAGGTGATGTGAAAGGTAGAAAATTTTTGGTGTCAACAGATTGCCCCCTAATGTGTTAGGGAAGGAGCACATCGTATGGCTGATATACATCGTAGGATGTTTATTTTATAGGATTTAGATGTGATAGTGGCATAGAGAATGGAGACAGTGTTAGAGATATCTCATCCTTCAACACGATTATAGGGTTTTGGTCCTGTAGATATAATTAATACTCAATATGAATGAGGTGCATATAGTCTCAAATATATGGATCGACAGGGCATACCCATGCTCTTATCAACGTCTCAAAATATAAAAAGTGGAATGAGGCCCAAAGGGGGACCCGATCAATACATGGATAATTGCTGTGACTATCATGGTTGTTCAAACTGGAATCAAATCTAAAATGTAATCATGGGATAACCATGAATGATTTGAAGAGCTGGTAATGGAACAATGACATTCTCATGGAATGTTGAATCTAAACATATGATGCACTGTTGGAAATGAAGGGTTCCATGTTTAAGAAAAAACTCAATAAGTGCGGATAGAGATTGGTTCCCTAGCCTAATGGTTTAGATCTAGAACAAAAAAATACATAAATGTAAACCTTTTCCTAGGTTTATCAAATCACTTGAATGTTAAAGAATCCCTACCTCTTGCTGAAGGTTTTCCTCATTAGCTTGAAGCTTTTGCAATCCCGTTGATGAAGATAATGGCTGTAAAAGGATCAAAACAAACAAGAAACAAGTGGAAACACAAGATGATATGATATATCTAAACAAATGAAAAAGGAGAACTGTTATAAATGAAATAACACATCAATTACGGGAAGGGAAAACATTGATGTATTAAAAAATAGAGGAAAGAATACAACCATGATTCCTTAGTGTTGAAAGTCCTTTCTAATGAATCCTTTCCTTAAAGGTGAGTTATCAAATATGTTCTAATTCCTCTAGCATTTACTTGCTCTCCTTCCAACCCCCTATCCCATGATGATAAGCTTTCATTTATAGGCCAAAAGAGAAGAGGATGGGATGAAAGGATTAAGGGATAATGATGAGGTGGGATCCTACTAAGCTGGGAGGAAAGTGAGATCCACCATAAATGGAAGGGATAAACCTCCACAAGGGTTTCCTTCGAGAGAATTCTTGAAACTTCTCTTTTTCCCCTTCATACAGAAACCGACACACCCTATACACAAGAAAAGTGCGTAAGTGACACACCATATAATGATGTAAAGTGTGCCAATGGGGGTGATGTGAAACACTAAAAGGTTGTTTCTTATAGGAATAAGCAATATAAATATGCCAAGTAACCCATGAATGGATGAATAACAAAAATATATAATTGATATGATAATGATGTTTTACAATTACATTGCAGCGAGTTTTGTAAGTCATTTTGCACCTTTTCAATATAAGTCATGTATTTTGACTTTCAATAATGATTTATTTGTTTATTTCTTATTTTACTAATTACTAATTATTAATATTAATATTAATTAATAATAATAATTAATTCTGATATATATATAACATTGCCTTTCCCTTAGAGAAGCTTTGTCCTAAAAGCTTAGAGATGACAAGCCTTACGTCTGATCTTTTTATTGAACCATCATCTCCAAATCATTTCTTTTAGTATTTGGGACATTTGATGAAATGAGATGATATGAGTTATAAAATCCAAAGAAAAAATGTCGCATCGTCATTGATGTGGTCCATCCAAGATCTATCTTAATTGGGGCTATTTGATGGCTTTGTGTGGTGGTTCTTCTCGTTTGTTGCTTAGTATGTTGATTTTATGTTATTGCTTGTCTGACAACATAACTGTTTTGGGTAAGTTCATTTTGACCTCATTGTTGGTAAAAATGACGTTTATAATTGGGGTGTCGATAAGGAGTTTTTGTTGTTTTTTTTCTTTTTCTTTCTGCAGGATTGACTTCCTTTTGAACTGTGACGAAAAAAAAATTTGTGCTTATTTCTTCTTCCTCAACTTGAATTTGTTTTCCAGAAACTATGGATTCTTCCTTATGGATTTGTGCTACTTTGTTTTCTAGTAGATTGTTATTATTCTGAATCTCCTCAAACCTTTTGTCTTGTGATTGTTTGTCCTCTTTTAACTTCTTGATTTGTTTCTCTAGTTATTGATTAAACTTCTCGAGGGCAAAATTTTCTTCATCCTTTTCCAACAATTTTTGTTGGAGAGTTTAAATCTTCTCTTGTAACTTTTGATTGCAATGAACTTTATCCTTTGCCTCCTTGATTTGCAAAATTAATTTCTGATTATGATCTCTTAAACGAGAGATCTTTTCTTCTTTACCTACAACATTAACCTTGTCGAAATTCTTGTGTATCATTTGTATTGATTTCTCATACCCTTGCGACAACATATTTGATATTTCTTTGCAGCCTTTAGATGATGTGACTTTTGATATTGACTTCATGTTAATGTCCTGTAATGTGAATTTCTTCTTTTTGTAGGGAAATATCATAAACTTCTTTTCAACATTTAAATAAAATTCCCCAATGTTTCTACCCCCAGTGATCCAAAAATTAGGTCACCGTCACTACTCCATAAGGATCTAACTATAAACTGCGAGACACCTGTATAATTCCCCATGTTCCATTGTAAATCACTGATTGCACATTCTTTGTTATTCCAAAAGTCTATCCTTTCACCTATATTTGACTCCGAAATCACTAACTCATTAGCAAATTCATCACAAATATAATTATTGCATTCGTTGGGAGTGACATAAATAGTGATGTCTTTCCCTCTAATTGTTCCTTTTATTTGGAATAACATTTAAACAAAAGTTTTTAAAGTGATAGGGAATCTTCCTTTTTTTTCACCACAACACTCCATTTTTTTTAATAACAATATTATTATTATAATTGTTTTTCAAATAATTTTATTCAAGAGAATTTTGACTATTTTCTTTGATAATAATAATAATTACTAAAATTTAATAATAATATTATTAATAATGTTTTTTTGAACTTTGATATAGTATAATAATAATTATTATTTTCAATAATAATAAATATTATTATAAGTTTTTGGATGTGGAAGACTTAGGGTTAGGGATGTATGAATAATAATAAATATTATTATTAGTAATAATATTACTATTATAAAAATTAAATTGTGTGCAGGTCGTGGAATAGTAAGAAAGGAGGACAATGCAGTGAGGAACGTGGGCAAGTGAGAGCGTAGTGGTGGAGGCAAGGGGATGGATGAGTAGGGAAGGAAGAGGCGACTGGGTTGAAGTGGGGCAGGGATGTGGTGGAGGTTGTGAGAAACAATGGGGGCGTGGAGCTGTCATGGGAGGAAAGTGATGGGAGCATGGAAGAGGACGTGATGGTGGAGAGGAGCGGAAGGGTGGAGAGGAGGTGCATGAAGGAGGGGAGCGCAGGGGTGGATGGGTGCACAGAGGCACAGTGATAGACTGATGTGAAGGAGAAGGAGTCAGTGGTGGTGGATGTAGGAGGGGAGCTACAGGTGGAGGTTGCAGTAATGGCAGGAGCAGGCCGCAGTGGAAGCAACATGTGGGGATGCAGAAGAGAGAGAAGACGATGGAGTAGCGTAGAATAATTGCAGCAATGGAGGGGAAGGGACCCATGCATGGAAGGGAGAAGAAACATGTGGATCAACATGGGGGAGCATTGTGGTGGAGCATCGCGGGGAAGAATGGAAGGAAATGTAGGACATGCAAGGGAATATGGGAAATGGAGGGAAGCGAGGAATGGACAAGAAGGTGCATATCTGTTTCAATTCTGGTTTTCAATGTGTAGTGAGTGGTCTTCCTTTTGTGGACAATGGTATTCCTTTAACCTTGTTTCTTCAAATTTTCAGCGGAATGATTACTTCTTCAACAAAAATTTGGACCAGGATTTTCAAAATTTCAGTGTCCAAAGGCCTGTTCTGGTTCAAGGACCTGAAATTTTATAGAAGTCTATATAATGGGTGTGGCTAATAGCCCGTTTTAGACAAGGTTTGATTTTTGCTGCCTAATACAGGATTAGAGTTGGCTTTGATACCACTGAAATAGTAAAAAGTTGTTTCTTACAAGAATAACCAACATAAATATGCAAAGTAATCCATGAATGGATAAATAATAGAATATATATAATTGATAAGATAATGATGTTTTACCACGGATTTTATAAGTCATTTTGCACCTTTTCAATATAAGTCATGTCTTTTGACTTTTCATAAATTTTATTTATTTGTTTTTTCTTATTTTACTAATTATTAGTTATTAATATTAATTAATATTATATTAATAATTAATATTAATATTAATAATTAATGCTGATTTATATTATTTTGTTATCAAATATGTTCTAATTCCTCCACCATTTACTTGCTCTCATTAAAACCCCCTATCCCAGGAGGGTAAGCTTGCATTTATAGGCCAAAAGAGATGAGGAACGGATGAGAGGATTAAGGGATAATGATGAGGTGGGATCCTACTACGTTGGGAGGCAAGTGAGATCCACCATAAATGGAAGGGATAAACCTCCACGAGGGTCTCCTTCGAGAGACTTCTTGAAACTTCTATTTTTTCCCTTCGTACATGCACTGACGCACCTTATACACAAGAAAAATGTGTTAACGACACACCCTATATTGATGTAAAGTGTGTCAATGGGGGTGATGCACCTTGTTAGAGAGAAAAGGGCTTCACCCTCTCAAAATATGGTTTTTTCAAAGGGAAAAAATCTCAAAAATCATATTCCAAAGAGTTTTGGCCAAGTAATTTAGGGATCAAGGCAAGGAAAAGGTGTATAAGGTTCATGAACATGGTGAGGAAAAAAATTCTGTGTAACATATTTCCCTCACAAAGTATGAATCTAGAGTAATGATATAGGTGAAATAATTCTATGGATGAAGGATAAAGGATCGAGGCAAGGAAGCATTGGTTGAAAACTATAATAAAAAACAAGGAATTTCTTGTAGTACAAGAATTTATCATCCTGATGACTCACAACGTGGCCTTTGACCAACACATTGCAGATCCATGAAAGTACTGAAACAAGATATAGAATCCAACATACAATGTGGATCTATACCTAAAATAAACGTGGACAAATCATGGCTACGAAAATACAAAGTAGATCCATGATGAGATAATAACACAACCACACCCAATACAAAGTGGATCTGTGTGACAATACATTAATAAAATATCCATCGCAACATAGGTAAAGTACATAAAAGATCCCTAGGGTATTCAACCTGAATCCACAACAACATGATTATTTCCACGTGAATAAAGGAACCAAAGTTGACCATGGTAGAAACCACTTGATTATCGGTCAATGATCTGAATAGTTAACAAGTGCGAGGGAAATCACCGATGATGATAATGATCCCTAATGTATCCTACTACATTCTGATGAATGCAAATAGATGATATGGAGTTGAACATCCATGGAATCATTCAATCAGAGGTCAATGATGTGAACCCAATGTCGAATGTGAGGAAACTTGCCATTGAGGCATGCAAGATCCAATTTAATGACTTGTTTCTAAGTCTAATCCCAGGTTGATGTGCTGATGTTGACAGGAACATATTCATCATAGGAGGGCCATAATGTATCCCACATCATCGACATGAAACCAACACAGGAAAGTTATGTAAGATGGTAGATAAAAAAATCATGAACCAACACAAAGGTGTAATGTGAATGTGAGAGACTATTTCAGGGATGGTTGAAACAATAGAAGGATTTATGAATGCAAAGGTTGAGTCCAGCTGAAGACTTCCCTTGAACATATGATGACATGACAAGTGACTTGGCAGCATTGAATTAATGAGCTAAAGACTCAGACATAATAAAATAAATGGGGTATTCTTCGGATGACCCAAAGGAGTAAGATGAGTCATGGAATTGGTATGACTTGAGGATAAGCTGATTATCCAAGTGTTTGAATAAGATACATATAGGTGCCATGTTCAAGGGTGCCTTTAAGCTTTCATTAATACAGGTTAATATATATCTCCCCATTCCCTTAATTTTCTCATCATGATGGATGGGTGCCTCTTTGCTTTTTAACGAACTGGAAGAGGGTAACAAACGCTAAATGTAGCTCATTATGGATGAGTCCAATCTCACATGTTTTATGAACCTGATAAAGGAGGGGTTTGATCCTAAAAGGGCCTTTCAATGTGTAATTTTATGAGTCCAAAGAAAGAAAACTCAATGATTTTTCATGTTTAGAGAGTCTGAAAATACTAAAGAAGACTCTAGGGTGAATTTTTTTTGTAAATTTAGTCTCCAAGGCCTGAAAAAGTGTAAAATAATACTGAGGAGAAGTCTTATAGTTATGATGAACTAGAGCATACCTTTTTCGTGATGAGTCTAAATAGTCCAAAAAATAGGTAAACCATCACCAGATAGACGACCTTTCAATTAATTTTACAAGCGTGAAAGAAACAAGTACATTTGGCGATATTTTCCTATTTAGAGAGTCTGAAAAGAGCTTAAAGACAACTCCACGGGGGTGCCTTTTTTGTAAAGATTTTACGAGCCCAAAAAAGTGATAAAAATGTACTCAAAACCTTTTTACTTGGTTTTTAAAGAGCATGAGTATGGTATCAAAAGCACTCAAAATATTTTTCATGTTTAAATCCAGAACACGAAAAAGCAATAAAGTAAGCTCAAACCACTTTTCATGTTTTAACCAGAGCACGAAAAATGAAAAAGTAAGCTCAAAGAATCAGTTTCATTTTTTAATGAGCTTGAAATTGAAAATTAACTATGCTTGAAACTAAGTTTGATTTTTTAAAGAGTTTAAACTTGAGAGAAACCATGCTCTGTATGATTTCTATTGGTGGGCCTCTTCCGAACATGATGTCCAAAGGTCGGTACTTAGGATGATACCCATTAACAAGTTTTTTTAAAACATGATGTCTATAGGTTTAGATCTTTCCCCCATCATAAAGGTCAGAGGTTGACGGATTCCCCCAAGCTTCATTTCGTTTGCATATTCTTTTTAATCATAGAATTAGCCTCCCAGTTACTAATGGGAAAATGTTCACCAGAAGTAGAGGAAAAAGAAGAATCAAATGGCATAGGCAAATGAAAAGAAGGTTTGAGCATTAAGTCCAGTGGAAGAATTGAATTAATAGGTGGGGAATCTATTTCATTTTTTAACAAGATCAACAAAAAAAGTGAACCATTCTTGTAATGACGTGAGGCAATGATATCAGTTCTATGTGGAAATCGATTGGATTCTACACACGAAAGCATATTTACTGAAGTTGTAAGGTGTGGAGGATCAAGAGAAGGTAAAGGAAATACTCCTATGAGGGAAGAATCCTTAGGAAATCATACTCCTACATCTTCATTATGAGGACGAGACTGTCCCAAGAGAGGAACTGATTTATCTACATTCATTTGGACATTTGGATTGCAAAAGTTGAGTTGGTCGATGGTAACGATCTTTCCTTAATGAGGAAATTGTACCAATTGAAAGACCGAGGATGCAACAATGGTCATTTCATAAAACAAATTTCGACTAAGCAGAATATTATAGTCCAAAGGTGCATCAACTACCTCTACATGGATGGAGACGGTACTTCCTCCCAAACCTATGGCTAATTCAAGTAAGAATCGATAAGGTTGAAAACCATGACCATCAAAATCCTTCAACATAGTTGGAGATGGAGTGATGACAAGAGAACCAATATCCTGCCAACAAGACAATGACATAATAGAAGTCGAGGTTCCTTCGTCCAAAATGGTACAATGGACATTATTTCCAGCAATATTCAGATGAATATAGAAGTCCAATTGATGGGATAATATCGACTGGAAATAATACAATTGGAACATAATAGTGTTAGAAGTTTCTGGGTCCATATCTTTAAGGGATGTGAAAAGAGTTCTATGTTGACTAGGAAAGTTCTGTAGAACTTCTAGCGTGGACATCACACAAGGTGCCTGTGCCAAATATTCTACAATATTTTAATGTTGGGAAACATGAGAATTCAAATTGAAAATGGACTTCCGAATGGTTTCCTTGGGAGGATGCAACATTGAATTAGGGACACGCTTCTCTATTAACATAGAACTGTTCAATGGAGCAATGGAAGGAGGCATTTTGACTGAATATGTTCCGTTCGAAATTCCATTATAAGTTGAAGTAGAGTCATATGTCTTGGTCTGGGTAGTCAAATTAACCATCCCATTCATCATAAGGACATGATCAATGGAGGATTTCACATGATGAGAATTGTTTCTATTGCCCCCATTTTTAGGGGTTTGATCTTGCGAAATAAATTGTTGTTGTTGTGGAGGGAAGGTAGTACTTTTAAAAAACTGATTAATCTCCTCACGATGAGGACAATATTTGGTGTAATGGTCATCCTAAAAAATAAGGAAAGGATACTTATCCTTCCATGGTGGTTTGGTTTCACTCGTTTGATGGATAGATTTTCCTGCTTGTTAGAATATTTTTTTCCTTTCTTCTTACCAATTGCAGATGACGAGGATTGGACATAGTTCTCTTCAGACATGGGGGTAAGAGAAGTTGATTAGGTTTTATTTCCAGTTTGATTTGAAATAGACTGGGTTTGGATGACCTACCAAACCATCAACAAGAGGTTCCATGACAGGTCTTGAATGATCATTTGTAGGCCAAGGAGTGTTTGGAATCAAATCATATAACGTGGCAAATTGAGAATAGACCAAATTCAAATATTGAGCATGATTGATAGCTTGCTCCTTGGTAAAAACTCCTCCCATAGAAACATCTCTAGCAATAGGTGGAAGCAACGACTTGGTGAACCAATTGGACAACAATTGGTCCAAGATAACGGCTTGGTTGATATGTAGAGTTGAGAATAAGTTGAATTTATGGTCTAATAGATGGATCACCTCAGCCGATAGATTTGTTCTCATGAAATCTATTCTAGAGGGACTTCCTATTTTCCGGGTTACATTATCTCATGTACCTACTGATGTCCTGGAGAATATTAGAAATTTATTCTTTGGCTTTATTTGTTGAAGACATTCTAAAGTGAAATATTGTCACTGGATTTCTTGGCACATATTATCTCTTCCTAAAATGCTAGGAATTTTGGGGATTAAAACATCATCGAAGTTTCTCTAAGGCTCTTGCTGCAAAGGGTATTTGGTTTATGATATCAAACAATTGTGAGTTTGGGTTAAAGTGAGCCATCAGAAATATATACATCCATTGTCTATCATGGAATGGATCCACATTGGTCCACTATGTGGAAAGCCATGATATATGCTTATGATATTATTGGGGAATGACTTATGTGGCTGGTTGGAGATGGCAAAAGCATCAAAATTGGCATTGATCAATGGATTGGATGCTTGAGTGATCATAGAATTCCTAATCATATGATTGATGCTCTTATTAACAGAGGCTAATTTACCTTAAATTAGATCATTGATCTTTAGAAAAACATCTATCTATAACAAGAATGGACTCCTACTGAGCATTTGGGATTTTTTAGTGATGATGAAATTTGTTGGGAGAACTACACAAAATCCCTTATAGAAAGAAAAATCCAATTTAAGGATGAGAAGGATTCCATTAAATGGAGCAAAAATAGTCCAGGTGGATCATATTAGCTGAAACTTGGTTACTATGTTACCAGGGAGGACAAATATGATTGCTCAGCTGTGGAATGGTGGCACCATATTATCTGGAAATAAAAATGTCTCCTGAATTCCATTCTTTTTATGTGGTTCTATCTCTTAGGTAAGAATCCTGTATGGGAACATGTCACAAAATTTCTTGGTATTGGGCCTAGTGGATGTGCATTATTCAAAGCTAATCCAAAGAACATTTGACACATTTTTGTTAAATGCACATGCATACAATATATGTGGAAGTATGCACATTATGTCACTGATATTCCATTTATCTGGGATATAAATGGGGTTGTAGAGACCTTATATTTCTAGCTGAACAACTCCTATTTTCATGATTACAAGGTACTACCTCTTCTTTATATGGTTAGAGGGACATGGTTGGACAAGAACAAGATGATATTTGAGAACTTATTCATTCCACCAGAATTATATGCATCAAAGAGTATTACAAATTTACAACACTTTCCTCAATCCAACACTTAGAGGGACAAACAAATAATTATTGTTGAACACACTAATTATAGAAAGGCTTGGTGTTGATTTGACGGTGTTGCACAATGCATAGCTCCCAAGGGGTCACGGATAGAGTTATTTTTTCATCAGATCTCTATTATTACAAATTCTCTGCGAATATTGGCCCTACTAGTAATAATAATGATGCAATTATCTCTGTCTGTATGCCCCTCAAACTTGCTATACATTTGGGTGTGAAATTGATTCAAGTTTTTGGAGATTCACTCCTTATAATAGATTGTATTTCCAAGAAGATATCTCCTAAGAACATCTACCTTAAAGCCACTCTTTGAATATGTATGTCGGGTGATTGATCTCTTCTTTGATGTATTGCCCCTTCCAACAAAATTTTCATCCTTTGCAACATAAAATATAGGGGATTTTTTTAAGGAAATGATGCAAAACTTATCCAATATATGATTTTGGATTACAATTCTCCAAGGTTCAATTTAGTCAAGTCGTTAATAAGGGAAACTAATATTTCCATGAGATTTCCTGCACTTCATATTTTAGAAATAAAAAATTAGTAAATTCCCCAATAATTGAACATCATGTTTGTTTCTATTGCACTCCTTACCTGAGGGTAACAATATGGAATAAGTGGGAAATAGTACACCTACTATTTTTCACTTATTACATACTGTTACCCTTTAGTGGATGACCTTAAACCATTGAAAACTATTGCAGGAATTCTATCGGAGGGATGATTAGAGGATTCAATGAGGTGAGCATGGTTCTAAACTGCTATGGGCCTTGTTGGCCCTATGATAAGTTAGACATAATTATGCCAGAATTCTAGTCAAGAAAATAAAGGTTCCGACCGCAAGACATGAAGGAGTTGTGGTGGAAGGAGTTGCGAAGGAAAGAGCTGCGATAGGATTAGTTACGACAGAAGAAGAATAAAGCAGTCGAAAAATATTTGACTAGTTTTGGAAAGAGTTAGTTAGAATAAAATCTTGATTTTGGTAATAAATCATAATTGTATTTTTGGGACGATAGTGCCTATTTTGAGAGGTATCTGAATGTATCGAAAGATAAATACAACATGTCAACTAACAATTGTGAGTTAGTTGACGGTTGGATCAAGAATTGTAAAATCCATAAGCATTATAAAAGCACAAACCCAAGCTGTGTGTGGGTTGGTATAGGTTGAGAGAGAAGAGAGTTGCTTAGAAAGAGGAATGATCAAGGCTGTATCTGGATCGATAATTGAGAGAAGAAGAGAAGAAATACATAGACCCAAAACCAAAGAGCATGAGAGGAGAGAAATATGTCAGAATTGTAAAGAATATCTAAAGAAGAGTCTGCAAGAATCATGTGCAGACCAAAGTTGCTAACCTATTTCTCATGCCAAATGAAGAGCACCTTTGTGGTTTATGTCAGATGGGTTTCCATGTTAAATCTTGTCTATGTGTGTCTTTGACATTTTTTTATTATGTCAAGTGCATGTATGTTTTGAATGAAGTTGATCTGAATATGTCACACAGTATTTGTTCTGAATAACTCTCTCTCTCTCTCTCTCACACACACACACACACACATGTGTGTGTGTGTGTGTTTTGCATCTTTATTAGATTAAAATATGTGATAATGTTTTATGTTAAATTCTGCGATATATGTTGATGGATAAATAGACTGATATATTGAATGAATAAACAATAATAAGAAGTATAATTCCCGGTTTTAGTCAAGTGACTGGATAAAGTATTGTAAGGGTAAAAATTCCCACTTAACTACAGAAAATTGGTTATGGAAGTTCCCATAAAGATATGTCGGGTGATACTGCATCTGCGTCACAGGTTTTGCGATGGAGTTCTACTCTCTCAGGATGATATATTTGGATTTGTTGACGAACAAGGGATCTGAACCTGGGTCAATGAAAGTACGCCAAAAAATGATTCCATTGTTGGTGTTACACATAATTCTTACCAAAACCATGTTGTAGGATACATATCTTAGTATTTTCCTTGAATCCCTCAAAATTTGAAGTTAAAAATGAGCAATGATGAACAATTTAATAGTTTTGTCCACCACTGCACTTAACCTGTGAGAAAGCCGTAGTACCCATATCAACAACACTTTTTTGATACCTACAAAGAGCGGTGCCACCGCCTACTGCCCATAGTTGTAATCTCATAGATCACAGAGGGTTACCAATAATACACATTGAATCATACAGACATAACATACACAAGAGACAAGAACATAGATATAGAATAACATATTATATTATATCATGAGGGTCCATACATACACAGAACTAAACTGAGTTCTCATCTGACTCAACAGCCTAATATATATGATTTACAAACAATTACATATAACTACATGTCAGTTCGGTCAATCGAAACGAACTTACGCGACCGACCTAATCTCTAATTAGTCGGCTATTTGACTAGTTGTCTCACCGAATAGTCCCTCCAACATCTCCCCCAGGAACAAAATGTTTCTTCGTCCCGAAGAAACAGGGGAGGTACTTCAACAACATGCTATCTTAGGTAGCTGTTTCTAGTATTGTTTGTCTTCATGGATTGTGTAGTCGGATGGTTGGTCGTTTATGCACGCATACTTCCACAATTGCTTCTGCTGTAATGGCCAGCTGATGTTGAATTTTGGCCCAGCTCTGTAATACTTTCTGGATGTTGATGGTCAATGTTGTGATGCTTGATAAGGTTGACATCTTCTCCTGGATGGAAAGGTCTGCTATGGTTTCCATGTCGGGTCCCATGAATTGATATTTTTTTTTGCTGTTTCCAGTAGTCTTTTCATCTGCGGGCAAATGGTATCTAGTTTCTCTAGGCTTGGGAGTGCTTGCTATACCCATTGGTGTGCTTGTTTTCCTAGTTTCTGGATTTTAGCTGTCTCCAATACAATTTGATCTTGTATATGGTTTCTCAGTGCTTCTTCAGTGCCTTTTCTTTTTTCCAGTGCTTGAATTTGTTCTCGGGTTTGTTGGGTTTGCTGAAATACTTGCCCATAGTAAGTGGGAAATCATAGAGTACTTCTTCTATGATGATAGATTCTTCCATGTGGTCTTGTAGTACTCTGTGAGCCTCCGAGAATGCTATGTACTATTGCCTTAACAATATGGATGTCTCCTCTTTTTGGTCTTCTTTCGTATTTAACATATGCGATTGTAGGGTCGACACCATGCTTTCAAATAACTGATATGCCTTTTCAAGTAGCTTGTCAGTGTCAGCCTCTAGAGGTCCTCATATTACTGTTTGGACTATTTTTCTGCATTTTGATAAGAACTCGACTTGTTCATTCTTTCTATTGTTGAGCTCCTTGCGTCTGATCTGGCTTCTTGCTTTTGCCTCAGTGGCCAGAGTTTCTAAGAGTTGTCCCAACTCTTTGTCTCTTAGATTTTTTGCGTCGACTGCAGTAGTTGATCCAAGTTGACTAAGGTGGACCATTGTCGACTGTGATTCTTTATGGTGTTTCTTCTTCTTTCTGTCTCTTTTTCTTTTATGTTTATGCTGTTCTATCTGCTGTTGTGCCTATGCATCTGTAAGTGGTGGGTTCTCCTGTGGTTGGTTTTCTGGTTGCTGATCTTCAACGATCAGTGTAACTTCTGGTTGACTCTCTTGGGTGGGATCTATAGCTGGATGTGTATCTGGAGGATTTGGTACAGATGGTTCAGATTTTGTTAGATGTTCTGGATTGGGAAGTGGTGGTGGAGATGGTGAATGGTTAGGTGTAATTGGTGTAGTGGGGATATTGTCAGACAATAATGGATTGCTGACTTCTGGTGGTGAGTCGTCAAGGTCATCGGAGAACAAGTTGTCGATTACCTTATTGATTGCTGCCATGTCGGCCTGGTTATCTTCTTCCATACCTCTAACTGGTTCATTGGCTAGTGGTGGCTAGGGGTTATTTGAGGGTATAATTGACGTGGTGCGACTTGCAGCAATTTTAGAAGAGGTGTTAGGATTTCTTACAAAAGTCGACTTAATGGTTGCTATAGTTCTTGGGTTTTGTGGTATCTGGCCAAGTTGTTGTGCTAGGAGTTTGCGTGCTTTGCTAGATTGGACTAGGGAGCACTTGGTAGAAATTTTCTGGGCTGAAGTTAACAGTTCTGGAAGTTTTTCAATGAATGCTTGGAAGTTTCCATCCTGGTCGAACCTCTCTTTTAGGGTTTCTCGCATAGCATTTTCACAAATGTCAACTGGGATTATGGTAGGTATATGTGTGGTGTCTTCCTATGTAATCTGGGTTGGATATGGGGGTGGAGGTGTAGACACTAGGTCGACAATGTTTTCGTCGATTGAAGGGGTTGTAGTTTTTACCTTTTTCGGCCTCCCCTGCTTTTCTCTTGACTCGACGAAGTGTCTCAATTGCATCTCGACTGGAACTTTGTTCACTATAGTGTATTCTATGATGTCGATGGCCGTAGCTACTAGTTCATCTTCATCTTCTGATTCTGAGAGGATAAGTTTGCGCTTCCCCTTCCCTTTTGCCTGAGTTTCCTTTTTTCTTGTGGCTGCTATTTCCCTTACTAGTTTTCTGATTTTGTCTTTGGTTATAGCATATTTTGGGTTGTTAGATTCAATGTCTTCCTCTAGTCCTTCTCCTCCCTCATGTTGGTGAACCGGAATAATTTTTTTCTTCACTGGTTTAGCCACCTGATGCTAAGTCGGTGTACTTCCTTTTTGGGTTGGTGGTGGTAAAGTTGTTATTTGTAGTTTGTTAGTGTCCTCTTCTGGTGTCTCTTCCGACACGAAGGTGATGATATATAGTTGGATTTCATAGTCCTCTTCTTTCTCCTGGTTAGTCAGTGGTTCTTCAATTGTTAGGTTTACTTCTTTAGCCTTTGCTGTTATTGATAATTTTGTATTTGATTGTCGATCTAGCTCTTGGAAAATCTCTTCGACTGTTGGGTAATAGTCGAGAGGTTTTGCTTTTGCTTTTGCTCCCTGCATATACTAGACTACAGTGTGGTCAAGTTCTAGTTGGATGTGTGCTATTCTTGGCAGACTTTTTCGGATGTTCTGAGGCACCCTCCATTTGGTTGTCTGGATTTTTAAGTTTTGGAACCAGTTTTCCAACAATACTTTTCCATTTGCTAATTCCCTCATTGTTCCATTCTGCACAAATAGCTTGAACCTCCACATGTGGTATTTGTGTGGTTCTTGGAACTGTTTGTCCCCGATTGGGCACAAGTGGTACATCACTATCCAGAGTATCAGAAATGGGAACCTTATAATTTCGGCCGACTCCTGACACTTCTCACATATATATTTGAGCATGTCGGCGACATACTGAGCCCATCTGTACACTTTTCTTGTTTATGCTATTGTGTCTACAGCTTCTAACATATCTAGCTTCAGATCACTCCCTCATCATGTAGGGGTGAGCCCTGTTGCTATGATTTTGGCCACATTTGTGGCGTCTGGGCTTGTATTTGAATGATCATTAGCCCTTTTGAGTTTTTTCCTGATGGTGTCCTTGTTAATCATTCTACCAATCCTTCTTTTATGCCTATAGGGACAGGGTCACCTTGGTTTGAGAGACCAGTCAGCTTGTATATGACTTCACCAGATATTTCTACTAGTCTGTCGAAGTAAAATTTTCCGTTGTGGTATTGGCTAATAATGAATTTTACTGCTGTTGCTTTCGTTCCTCCAAAACTTGCCATGAACGGTGTGTTCATGTAGTTCATAATGGAGTTGTGGTTTATTTGATTTGCTTCTTGTGTCTGTTTCTTGTCGACATAGGCCCATTCCTTGATTTTGGCCCAAGTTTTCGCCCATGAGGTTTCTTGTACCTTGGCATTATTGATGTTTCTTAGTCATCTCATGAGTGGGGTTTTTGCAGATTGTAGTTCCCTTGTTTTTGCAGCTGCAGCTCTGGTTTGCTTCGGGGCCATCTTGTCGGTCTCTTGGTCGACTTTTCTTACAGGTTCTCATTTCTCAATTTTCTAATTGCTGAATTGTTCTATCTCTTCAAAATACGGTAAATGATCTTTTTCTGGTCCGATATTTATAGGTGGAGCAGGTGATGTTTTTGTCGATGGATGTATTAATGGTGGAAGTGATGGTCCAGCACGGTCTCTGGAGTTTGCGTTTATTGTGATTTGATTTTGGCGCTCCTTCTGTTCGTAGTCATGAAGGCGTGATTTGATCTTCGGGGTTGTCAGTCGATGTCGATCATGCGAATGGTCGATGGCGGTATGTCGATGGGTTTGATGTCGGTTGTTGAAGTGCTGGTTATTATATATTTCAAAATTTCCTGTCATCCTGGATTATGGGTGTTGGTTCTGTTTTGTTGTTTTTAGGCTTTTATAGTTTTTGTTAGACAGTTATGGTCGTTATATGTATGTCTCTTTTTTTCTTTTCTTTTCGAAATTGTTTTAATTTTTGTACCGTTTTAGTCGGGCACCATTAACAAGTTTATGAAATATTATGCCTTGTAATGTCCTTAGTCGGACTGATCCGTTGGCGTAAATCTCTTCAAAAATGTAAGGTCCCATCCATTATGTGTGTAACTTTTTGGGTTTTCCTTTTACTCGACTATTGTATAGTAAGGTGAGGTCCCCTACTGACATAATTTTGTTTTTGATATTGCGATCATGCCAAGCCTTCTGCTGCTGTTTTTGGATTTCTTGATGTTGTAGAGCGAGCAGTCGGTGTTCATCTAGCTTGTTTAATTGCATCAGTCGGTCCTTCCTGCCTTCTTCGACATCGACATGTAAAATATCTTCTATGATAGGTGTTTGATGTCGAAAATGTAGTGGAACAACTGCTTCTTGGCCATAGACTAGTCGAAATGGTGTTTGGTCGGTCAAACACTTATATGCTGTTCTATAAGCCCATAGTACTGCAGGTATTTTTTTGTCCCAATCATCTTTGTCAGTTTTGTAGATTTTTGTTAGACCCCTTGTTAATGTTTTTTTGAATTCCTTGATTGCTCCATTTGACTAAGGGTGATAAGATGTACTACATCGGTGGTCAATTTTGAACTGGTCTGTTAGTGCTTTGATGGTTTTGTTAATAAAGTGTGAACCTTGGTCACTGATTATGGTTATTGGGCATCCAAATCTAGTAATTATATTTTCACAGATAAATTTAGCAGCTATCTCACTAGAACATGTGTCGACAGGTTTTGCTTCTACCCACTTGGTTACATGTTCTACTGCGGTTATTATGTATCTTGCACCTGTTCTTTTTGGTGGTATAAGGAATGGTCCTATGAAGTCGATGGCCCAAATTTCAAATGTCAAACTTGGGTTTACTGATATCAAGGGAATTTCTGTACTAGGTAGAGGTTGACCCAGTCGTTGACATTTGTCACATTGGCTAACAACTTTTTACAATCCTTGTATAGTGTCGGTCACCATAACCCTGATTGTTGGATTTTCTTGGCAGTTGTGTCTGCTTGAAAATGTCCTCCCGCTGGTCTATAGTGTGCTTCGTACATGATATTATCTCTTTCGTGTTCTAATACGCATCTTCTGAGGATGTCGTCCAAGCCCATTTTATATAAAAATCCATTTATGAGGCTATATGGTGTAGCTTTCATGGCTAAGATTTGTTTTTTTTTCGTGCTCATGCCCTCTGGTGCTTGACCACTTTCTAAGAATTGAGCTATTTCCTCTAATTCTGCTGGGACTGCTTCTATTCGAAATAAGTGTGCATCCTATAGGTCGTCTTTGACTCCTGTCAGCTCTTCTCCTGTGTTGATTCACGACAAGTGGTCGGGTCCGACATTTAATTTTCCGGGTCTAACAACGACTTCAAATTCGAATTCTTGGAATAGTAGTAGCCATCGACAAATTCTCCCATGGTGTAAGGGTTTGTTTACAAGGTATTTTAATGCTTGATGGTCGGTATAAAATATGAAAGGGTTGGCTAGTAGGTAATGTCGATACTTTTGTAGTGCAAAAACCATTCCTAATGCTTCTCTTTTTGTTGTCGAATAGTTTCTTTCTTCCTTATTTAGTTTTATGCTGCTGTAAACTATGGGGTAATCCATTTCGTCCTCCCTTGGTTATGTTAAGATTGCATCTATTTCTAAGCTTGATGCGTCAATGTGTACGTGAAATTTGATCGACCAATTTGGGAAACTTAGGATGGGTGCCTCAACTAGCTTCCTTTTTAGTGTTCTAAATGATATGTTACATTCATCTGTCCAGTTGAACTCCTGATCTTCTTTTAATAGTTCTTCCAATGGATAGGTCATATTTGAATAGTATCTCATAAATTTCCTGTAATATCCTGTATGACCAGGTAGTACCCTATCTTGTTTTGGGTTCACAAGTGGTTTTAAGTCGAGGATAATTTTTATTTTTTCAAAGTCGACCTTGATGCCTTCTTTGCATACAATGTGTCCTAATAGTATCCCTATAGGGGTTAGGAATATGCATTTCCTTATGTTCAGAGATAGCTGGATTTGTCGTCATCGTTCCAACATGAGCCTTAGCCATTTGCAGTGATCTTTCAGCATAGAGTATATTGTCCAATCATCGAAATATACTACCATTGTTTTGTAGATATATTCTTGAAATGTTTTGACCACTATTCTCGAGAATACTACAGGTGCATTTTTTAGACCAAAAGGCATAACTCTGTAGGCAAATGAGCTGAATTCACATACAAATGTTGTCTTTTTCTGGTCTTCTTTGGCTATTGGTACTTGGTTGTAACCTGAGAATCTACCTGTAAATGAGTAGCATTCATGCCCTATGACTTCATTTAGGATTTCATCTGCATAGGGTGTTGGGAATGGGTTTGTTATGGTGACTTTGTTTAATTCTCTGAAGTCGACACAGATCCTTAGCTTTGTCGGTTCGTGTTTCTTTGGTTGTACAACCATTGTACTTGCCCATTCTGATTGGTCAATAGGGTAGATATTTCTTGCTGCAAGCATATTATCAATCTCTTTCTTGACTATCTCTTTGTATTTATGAGATAATTTATATGACCTCTTCTTTACAGGTCCTGGCATCAGGTTTAATGTCGATCTTCATTTCGCCCATTTCATGGACTAGACCTTTGAGATATTTGTAGTCTCTAGTGAATACATCTTGGAATTATTTTAGTAAGTTTACTATTTCGGTTGTTTGTTCTTCACTCCAATAATTGCCAATTTTTTTCATTTTTGGTCGATCATCTTTTGATATGTCAAATTATTTAGTTTTCACTTTGGCATCTAACCATTCTGGTGCTTTGGCTTCATTGATTGGTCGGCTCCCTTCTTTGAATTGTGAAAATGTAGCAGGAAAGCCTACTGCAGTCATTCAGTCGGTATCTTCTTTGTCGGCTGTCTCGACTTTAAGTACTATGTGAATTGGTTTTGTTGTTTTCGAATGGTATGATTTCCATCGAAAGCTTTTCCCTTCCAGATTTTTGTTTTCCATTTGTAGTCTTGTTGACTATGGTATTGTCTTGGTTTGTATGTTATTACATGTTATTGTCCGTCGATCATAATTTTGTGTTAGGGTGTTGTTCCAGGTTGGTTCTATAAACACTTTGATTTGTTTTGCAGTTTCGACTAACTTTTCGTTTTTTGGTATAAAGCTGAAGTCTTTGATGAAGTTCTCTCTAAGTTCATGCCATTGAAATGTTTCACCTCGTGCTTCTTCCATTTTGTACCATTTGTTTGGTAAGTTGGATAGCGTCGATGGAAGTAGGTGTGGCCATGTATGTTCGTCTTTATACCCAAGTCTTTTCCACTCTTTTTCGCATGTTCTTATGTGTTCTTCTGGGTCTTTCCCCTGGATGAACATAGGTATTTGTGTTTGTTCAGTTAGCCTCTTTCCTCAGAATCTTTCTACAAAGTAAGTCGAAGCTGTTGTCCATGTCAACAATCTTGATTGATGGGTATCCCACCATCTAGCAGCTTGTCCTATGAAGGTTTCTACTAAGCTTTGTAATCAGCCATGTTCACCAATGGTTTTAGATACTTGTTCTATATGCATAACTGGTGATTCTCTTTATTTGTATATTGGGATTTGTCTGATACTTATATTTGTTGGTTTTAAAGTAGGGTATTCCTTGATTTTTTTTTTGAATATTTTTGGGATGATGGAAACTAAGAAACATTGTTGGACTGGTTTCTTCTGCATTGTTTGAATGATCCAGCAACCTCTTGCTTGTGTCTCGTAGTTTTTGACTTCCCAATCTTATAATTCTACATCTGAGTTGTATCCTACTGAATCTTTATTGCCTAAGTGAAGCTCGCCATAGACATTGGGTTCTGTGTAGTCTTCATTATTTTGTATTTGATATAATTGTTAGATGTCAATTTCTTCATCAATAGGTTCTATCCAAGGTTCTACTTGGGATGGATGGATAGGTACTATAACTTTCTGTCCATTCCCTTTTAGTTTTATCCTTTCTTTATCTAAATATATTGATGCTTTAATTTTTCTTCCCCATGGTCGGCCTACTAAAGCTAGGAAGGAGATGGATCCTTCCTTAGGGTCAATAATTTCAAAGTCGACTTTGGTCGATATTCCTTTTATTGTCGTATCGACATTTCTCCAAACTGCGATAGGTTCGATCAGACCTTGGTTGGATAATTTGAGGTATATTCCTGACTCATATAGTCAAGGTCTACCCAGTTGTTCCCAAGTGTCATTAGTCATAATATTTACTTGTGAGCTGAAGTCAAGTACAACTTGTCGAACATGGTATCCTTTGATTTCTAGGTTGACAAGTGGGTCGGCATCACTTTTGTCCTTTTGGTTTAAACTGCATATGTTTTTTCTTTGTTTTTCTTTATTATTATTATGCTTCATATTATACAATAATTCAATGAATTGAGATACCGCTTTATCATCTTGTACTAAACGTATTAATTCTTTAACTGTGCTTTGTTGACTATTATCAGCTTATTCTTGTCTAGTAAATTCTTTATACATATTCGTTGAGTCATTATATAATTGTTTTTGTTTATCTGGGTTAGGATAATTGTTCTTTTAATTTATTTTACTTATGCATGGATTATCACTCCCAATTTTTGTCCCTTGTTGGGTTACTATATGCAGATTCTTCGTATTGATTACATCATGTTTTTGAACGCACGACAAGACATTAACGTTTTTCTTTTTATTGATTTTATCAAGCAAAGTAGGGAAATCCTCTAATGAGTGATCAGTGACTCCACAGCTAGTACACAATTTTAAGTCAGTTCTGTCCTTGTATGGGAAGTCTGCATATCGATGACCTTATTTATAGCATGTAAAACACTGGATGGGCCGACATGGTCGATTGTTGCGATTCCGAGAGAATCAACCTTGACCTCCATATCCTCCACGATAGTTCTCGAACTTCCACTCATATTGACGGCCTTCATATATTTAATTATTCAGTTCATTTTGATCATTTCTTCACTGGTTGTTATCGTTGTTCTACACAACTACGTTTTTATGGTAGACTGCTTGGTAGTTTTGTTGGTTCTTTAAGTTTAAGTGGTAGTCGGACATTGTGTGACTTTTTACTTCATAGATTGCACACCAAGATGATTTTCCATTTTTCATGTTATATGGGCAATCTTTTGTTGTGTGTTCTCCATGTTCTTGGCAGATGTCACAGAAGCACTTTGTCTGAACAAATCGAGCGTCCTGTCGACTAATGTATTGTCGACAATTATCTTTGGCCTGTCCGACTCTTGAGCATTTTGTGCACCAGATATCCTGATTCTTGAGGTTCAACTCTTTCAATGATTTCTGCATTATTTCTAGCTGTTCTTCCAGTGTAGTATCTGTGGGTTATGCTGGGAAATCTTTGTCCATCTCTACTTGCAGAGCTTTGGTGAGTGCATCTTCATACGTTTTAAATGTCTCCAAGCTTATGTGCCTTTGAATTTTCTGTGATAGACCTGTAAGGAACCACTGAATTAATATATAATTGTTCATCAATTACATAATTCAGTTGGCTGAGGAGGTATTTCCAATGTTTGTCATATTCTAGGATAGACTCTGCTGGCTTTTTAGATGTTGTTTTCAAATTTTTGGCTGCCAAATGTTTTGCGTCTGGAGTTGTAAATAAATACAAGAATTGCACTTTAATTTCTGCTTTAGATGCTTGGGGAGTTCTCTCGCTATAGGTCATGTACCATGTTAGTGCTCTTTTACTCAAGGCACCAGCAAACTGTGCCATCTATCGATCTTCAGCTGTAACTTGATTTGCCTCCCATGTTGACTCACAGATGAACCAATGTCATCTAGGATATTCATCACCCTCATATAGAGGGATATGTGTGGATCCGTGACCCATGTCAGAATTGCTGTCGCTATCTCCTCCAGGAGGTGGTGGTGGTGGGGGTAGTGGGATGTTTTGATTGTCTCATTGTTCAGAGTTGTTGTCAATGGAACTTTCATTTCTGTAGGTCGTTTTGTTTTTTGTTTCTTCTCCGACAAGCAATTGGTTCAGGTTGACTTCTCCTATCAATGTCCAACTGCACTAATTTGTCTGCAGGTTCGACTTTTCTGTATTTTCCAAAGTTGTGTTTGGAAGGGGGGGTGCTGCTTCATGTGACAGGTAAAGTAAGTGGATACTTCAGTTGGAAGGGTATGCCTGAAGTGTGACCTAGTTTCCTTCCTCCAGTTGACGAATCACTATATGATTATCATCATTTACGTCATCGTTTAGTCGGCTCCATATACCAAACTCACCAGCTCTTAGTATTAGGTCTTCTTCGACAATGGCTTGTATCTTGGTACTTGGATTCATTGGAGACAGAGGTGTTCTCTGCTAGGGAACTTTTATTTGGAGAGCTTCACACTGCTCTATCCACAAGTCTTCTTCCATGGGCAATGCTTCTTCATCCACGCCTTCTTCCTGTCGGTCATGACCCAACTTTGGCGGATTTCTTTCTGGTCTGTCACCCTGTTATTCATTCCTCTTTGCAGTGCTATAGCCCATTCTCTTCTTTCTTCCCTTCTTTTTAGCCTCTTCTCTCTCTCTATTTTCTGTAAATTTGTCGTACCTTTGTGTGTCACTGTTCATTCGATTTCCTTTTTAGGTTGACTTTTCATTGCTGGTGATGGTATCTCCTTTTAGTCGACTAGAATCCTTTTCACTTTACCCCGACATATGACTATCTACCCCCCCATAGCCTACCTGACACTTTAGAAAGATTGGATAGTTCTGTTTACTTTCTTAGGAAGTACTCGCACTCCCTTTTGGCAATGAATTTCTCCCACTTTTTTTGTTTCTCTGCCCAGTTAGAATTTGGTGGCAGTTCGTGGAGTGACGGATGAGGTTCTACAATATGACCCACTCTTTTTTCTATCAGGAATTTGAACAGTAGGGTCGGTAGGGAGCACATGAACTGCTCGATATGGTTTGTATAGAATTTTTTCTGAACAGTTTCTACTGAAGTTCTTTCTTCTATGGCTTTCTCCTCGCAGAATTTGTCTGTGATATTTTCAAACCACTCCAACAGGTTTGTTTGTCCTCCTTGAACCAGTTTCTCTAGTATCTCTTAGTCCTTAGTTGCTTCCGACTTTTTTTATCCAGAAGTTTTTTCAAAAGCTGGGGTACCGATTCTACGAACTTCTCATGGGTTTTAGTGAAGAATTTATCCTTCTCCTGAGCAGTGGTTAATATGTTTCTCCTCACGTAATTCTACAAATAATTTTCTATATTACGCTCCCACCAGTTCTTAATCTCCTGTTCTGATATCATCTGCTTATAGTCATCTCATATATGTCCTATCGGCAACAGAACCAATGTTGTAATCTCACAGATCACAGAGGGTTACCAATAATACACATTGAATCATACAGACATAACATACACAAGAGAAAATAACATAGGTATAGAATAACTGATTATATTATATCATGAGGGTCCATACATACACATAATTGAACTGAGTTCTCTTCTGGCTCAACAGCCTAATATATATGATTTACAAATAGTTACATATAACTACCTGTCGGTTCGGTCAACTGACATGACCTTACGCAGGCGACCTAATCTCTAATTAGTCGGCTATTTGACTAGTCAGCTCATCGGCTAGTCCCTCCAACACCCATTTACAAATTGTGGTGCTCCCTTAGCACCACATTTATTCCTGATACAAGGTGCGGTGCTCAACTTATGAAGGAAAACATGGAACGTTCGAGAGGATTCTTGAAGATTTCCTTCATGGAGCCTCATCCCTATGATTCAATACACTTGGAGCTCGAGATCCCCCATCCTAGGATAATCCCTCCACCTCTTCCATAGAATCCTCAATTTACCCTATCCTCTCAAGCCTTTATATACTGGTCTACCCCTCATGGGAAAGGGGAGGAAGACTATGTTATAGCATCCAAATTCTGGCCAAATTCAGTTAGGATCTTGAGTGATTAGTAGGCAAGTTGTAGGATTTGAGGAAAGGATCCATTGCGAAGAGTTATCAATGCCAAGGAATAGGTTGTATACTCTCCTTTTTATTTTAATAGAAACATAGTTTATTTCCCATAAGCATTTGTATGTCTGGTTATAATGTTGTGTTTATTGTTTAACTCCTTGATCTTTTACATATGATTATAAACCATCCCGTTACTCTTACTTGGTTTGTTTTTTTTTGTGTCTCTTGCGGGATATCTGCATAGATAAATCACTTCAAGGGTCATGCCTTTGCAACCTATGGAAGGTGAGAAGAGCAATTAATTCAAGAAGTTTATTCAATCCTAGGGGAAGTTTCTTTATCTTGTAGTTGTTTTGTTCTAGTGTTGAGTGTTTCAATATAGGGAGACAACCTCTGTCAGCATTGGCCAAGAATTTCCAATAACAAAAGTGGTGACCCCACTCGGCAGAGATCATATTCTTGGTTTTGTTATAATATTTTCTTCAATTTTCAATTTCAATTCATAAATCAGACCTGCTTGTAAATTTTTTAAATTTGATTTGCAAATTGTTAAATCTGCCTCTATTTGCCTCTAATTTTTCATATTCTTGTCATTACATGCTATTTGGATCTAGTATATAAGCTTTAGCACTTTTATTTTTTCACCTCTCTTGTGATTTCATGATCTTTTTGGGCCACAACACCTAGGTAGAGTGAAAACAATGACCATTGCACCTTTCCTTGAGAAAACTAGTCGTGACACCGCATCTTTCCTATGTACAAGGAGAAACGCCACCACTCTGTATGTGTTTGCAAAGCGTGATGGTCAGCCTGTAATGCTATGAATTGAGCTGTCAAAGCACGGTGCCAGGTAGGTTTTTCAATCCCCATTTGATTTTCGAAATCTTGCATATGAATTTTGGTTTTTGAGTGCTTTTGGGTTTACTGTTGATAGTTACAGTCATTAATCAATATCTGGAAAAGGTTTATAAGCTTGATTTGTTTTTATTTTCAAGAAAGGTTATTGAGTTTGGCCTTTGAGGCTTCTTCTTCATTTGTCTTTGGTCTGATTAGTTAGCACTTTGAAAAGAAATATTTGGATTTATATCTTTGCGTGTTGTTATAATAAACATAAATGAAAGTAATATTTATTTTGTTTTATTATTAGATTGTCAAAAGTTTTCCTTTATACTTGTTATTGAAAAACTAAGAGAAAATTGATCTTATTCTTAGTATAAGAATGGACTCTTGATTACTTGATTAGTCTCATCAACTTTCATGTATTCATGGTGTTACTTTTTGTGTGTTTCTTCTCAACAAAAAGAACACAAATATTTTTGCTTTTGAATCTTTCTTTCATTTGAAGAATTGGAAAAGTTTTGTGTGCAAAGTAGTAATGATATATTTTCTTTCAAAAGAGATCTTATTGTTTTTCGAAGGTTTTCATTAGAAATAATTACGTGCTTGGAATAGGAGTGAGTTACATAGTTTTATATTGATTGCTTGGGATCTATTTGTGTTTTGGAAAAAGAAGAACCAACCTCTATCCTTTCTTTAAGTAGGGAATAACCAAAATTTAAAGTGAAATACTTGCATGTGCATACCTGCATGGTTTCACATTTCAGTTTCTCACCTCATACATCCACTTGACCATACAAGATAAAATTAAGCACTACTCTAGATTAAAATCTTTAGAAATGTATCATAGGTTAGAGACGTGTTCCAACATCTATAAACGTAGGAGCTATCATTTTTTGCCTGCACTGCATCCCGGGAATCATGTGGTTCTTCCATGTATTTTTGGTTTATAGAACAACCATTCATGTACCCTTGAGGTACATCGAAAGATACTTCACATACTTAGCAGTATATAGGAAGGCCCCTTTTGAATGGTTGTGCATTAGACAACACTACTACGATGTTGATCTCCCATGTACTTTGTGTATATTGGAAGACACTTGTAGGGATCCTTATACCAACTGAGCAAAGCCCTTTGACCATCCTATCACCAAAATACACCAAGAAAAACACTTTGGGAGATTGCTACACACGTGCCGTCCAGTTAGTCAGGTATCCAAGAAAGGGTACAATCCCAATCCTCCTTGTCATATTTTAATGTTGGACCCTACGGTATATAGAGAGTTGTGGTGATTTGACAATCCTGTGAGGAGCCAGACTGTCAACCCACTCCTTTCACATTTTTTCTTGTTGCTTTAGTTTAAGTAGTGTTTGTTTTTCTTGTTTAGCTAGAGGTTTATTTTTTATATTACTTTGACCTATTCAAACTGGCTAATTTACCTTGGATATGGTCCCATCATATACAATGATTATCACCCGAGTATCCTTTACATCCTATGACTTGATATTCCATGGAAAGAGAGATGGATATAAATTCTGAAACAAGAAGTGCATCCATTCCTGAATTTGAAGGGGTTCCAGTTACGGAAGAGGGAGGTGAATTCTCTCCTCTTGCCAATATTCCCATTATTGATTATTCAATACCTATGACAGTGCAACAACCCTCATCTCAAGATCCATATTTTGATGTACAAATCCCTGGGTTTAATCATTTTCAACCTGATGATACAGTTGCTCCCATGTTTGGACCAAATGCCTCATTTTGGGAAACCACCTTATGACAAGCTATATTGGGCCAGGAAAGAGCACAAGGAAGAACCTAAAGCTCAAGTACAAGAGGAAAAGCGAGCGCACGACAGGATAAAAGCAGTTAAAGGATGGAAATCAAGCGCATAAGAGAGAAAGCTGCGACACAGATTGGTGCGACGAAGGAAAAAGTGTACCTAGGAGGTAGGTATAATAGTAAAGGCTAGACAGGTGCATGTCAAGAAATACTGTAGGAGCTCGAGTTAGCGGAAGACTAAAGGACAGTTTTGTGGCTAGTTATGACCTATACAGGAAGACTTAAATATGTTTCCGCGACTAGTTATGGCTTGCGATTAATGTAATGTAGGACATTTTGCGGCCAACATGGCCTGTCATTAATGTAATAGAAGATATTTTTTTCCTGTTTATGACTGTAATAAATGAGCTATACTTAGTTGACACTGTGTGGTCTTGTAACTTCTATAAATAAGAGGAACTCATTCTATATAAGGGTTAGCTTCAAGAGATAGTTTCAAGTTATATTCAGAGCTTCAGAAAGATTGTAGTTGTTGGTTCAGTTGGTAATAGTAGAAGTATTTTGAGGAGATTGGAGAGGATTCTGATAGTAGAAGGATGTTGAGCTGCGGATCTACAATTGTGTGCGCAGAACATTTTGCAAGAGTCAATATGCAACTGAGTGCGTAGATAATAGAGTAGAAAATTCGATCCTAGATGTGTGCAAATCAGTAGGACTAGATAGGAGAATAAAACCAGAGAGCATGAGAGCAAGAAGAGTCTGATCTAAATAGACATATCTTAAAAAAATCTGTAAGTCGGATACTGCAAGGTGCCATATATTTCTCATGCCAGATGAAGAGAACCTTGGTGGTTTTTCCCAGATGGATTTCCACGTTATTTCATGTGTTGCATGAATGTTGAGTGGTGAATGTTGGATGTTTGATTATCTTGCAATGTTTACATTTATTGCTTGAATGAATGTCACAATACTGATAAAAACAGTAAATGAATGGATGGTTAAATCATTGTCGAGCACTTGATATCATTTCATGTTAAAATTCTGTTAAGGCTATAATACTATCGCATCACTATAATTTAGTTTTAAGGAATCATTTGCGTCACACAGTTGCAGAGGCTGTTAAGTTGTAAAGGACAAGGTTGTGTCACATGCTGGCTGTGTCGCATGGTTGTGCCTCTTTCAAGTAGTGAAAGACTCCATCCTCTTGACTCTGTTGAGCGCATTGGCCATGTGCTAGGGGACTGTAATCACTCACACACTGCAGAAACATGGTTCTGGAAGTTAGACATTAAGATATCTCATATGAGACTATACCTACTCCGCAGGTGTTGCTGGCTGAGCTTGCTCCGTCGAGCCGTTGTATTTGGGTCACGTGAGAGAGGAAAATTAGGCCAAAAAATGGTTTCATTGCTGGGACCCGTAATCATTTGAGTCGTGGGAAATTTTGTGGCATCCGACAAAGAAAGAAAGTAAGGATTGGTTGGATTCTAAGACGGTTGAATTTGTACAAGAAGAGAGTGCAAGATCACGATTGAGCGCAGAAAACTGGTTAGATCGATACATATATTCTGATAGTTATGAGATCTTCTTTGTAGAGTTTCCTATTGTGCTGCATGAGTGGTTTTCAATATTTGCAACTCGGTAGACAAATTTCTAGAGAAGAGAAATGGTCGAGTGGAGTGCTCAGCTGATTAGCGAGATAACTAGTGTAAGTAACCCCATCTCTAGAGCTGTTGAATTTTGGGTCGATAGTATTTTGAAAGGATATATTACTGAGTTTGCAGTAAAGACGATAACCTCATATAATGAGGTTGAGTGCAATTTTTTCCAAGGGCCTCGAAGAAGGTATTTGTTATCTATAAATACATGGATAAAGATGCTCGTTTATGAGAAGGGTATTTTGTAGTTGAGCAGTTGAGTCGCATATCCAGAGGAGAGGATATGTCGTGGATGACCTACAGAGACAATGGGAGATGGTGAGAGGAGATGTTCCCAGGAAGTACAAAACCTGAACTAGAAGCTGGATTCCTAAGGAGTGGAAGGAGATTCATGTCGAGGAAAAGAAGAAAGATAGTAGGAGGAAGACGAACTCCTAGTTTGTTCGAAGAAAGTGAGTATGAAGTTGAGTCGCTACTAGACAAAGGGTCTTAAGATGAAGAGGAATACTATAGCCCAATTTCTGAAGGAGCAGAAGAATATAGAGAATCTACAGAGACACCAAGATCATAATGCAACTACATCACGCCATGAGTATCACCAGAGGTAAGGTATAGAGCTTCATCTCTTGAAAGAGCTATTAATACTGATAGTGCTAGTACAATGACTAGTGAGTAAGGGAGTCCGCCCTCATTAAATTATTCTTTAGACAACCCCTACACAAACTCAATGGCTGGGGCAAATATTAGATTACCCACATTCAATGGGAATGGAGTAGAAGATCTAGAGCAAAATTGGTTCCTTTGCGAAGCTGTTTGGATGGTTCTCCAAGTTCACAATGCGGACCTAAGGAAAGCACAGATGAGCATGACTTTGCGGGGTCGCACCTTGGACTGGTTTTTGAATTTCTGTGTAGTACCGGTAGGAACCCAACATAAGGCCCTAGATGAGATCTGACTCACGATGGTTTGTGAGTTCAAAAAACCCATCTGAGTCATAGTGCATCAATGAGATTAAGGAGATAAAGAAGTTACCGACATAATCCATATGGGATTTTGATCAGTGGTTTAAAACTTTGATGGACAAAGTTAGTTTGGAGATGTCGAATGTACAACATAAAGAGTGGTTTATTGCTGCGCTCCTACCACACATTCGATCTCCTTTGATGCAACATAGTATTGTGTCGCACACACAAGCACTAGAACTAGTGATGAAGCTGGAATCCTCACCAATCGGAGATGGTGGTGAAGGTATGATGCAGATTTAGTCACAGTTGGCTAATATGACTGTGCAGTTTCGGGACATTAATAAGGGTAAAGCAACATGTGAGGACTTGTGGTGCATAAGATGTCGAACAGATGGACACACCAAGGATAATTGTCCTTTGTACGTGAACTATATCTCGTTGGGTGTGCATAATCCATTGAGTACTCATGGGATACCCTGGTTCCGAATATTCCATACTAGAGGGCATCGCGACGAGGACTGTTTATATTTATAGAAGATTGTAAGTATCCCAACTAGCCTTTTTTGTAAATTTTTCAAATTAGTAGGGCATGATGAAAAGGATTGTAGATCATATCAAATCCTAAAGGAGAAGACAATAGACACCTACTTGTTGAAGAATGATGGGTAGGATTAGGATGAATAGGCACAAGAGAACTACTAGCATGCTCCTTTCCCAAAAAACTAGTATTAGCCTCAGTATGCGCCATAGAACCCATATGCGATGTAGAATTAGTACCCGTCGCAATAGCCACACCCTCAGGGAAGGGGGGTGGAAACTTTAGAGGAAGAGGAGGAGGATGATTTGGCAGAGGAAGAGGTCAAGTTGTATGCTATAACTATGGACAGCCAAGCCATTATGCCAGATATTGCCAGGAACCTGCAAAGACCTGTTCATATTGCAAAGCACATGACCATAACATGGAGCAATGTCCCTAGTTGATCGTAAAGTGGCAAGCTCGGACCGTCGGGGGTCCTAACCCCGTGCAGAATCCCAACCCAAATCCAAATCCTAATTTGAGTGTTCAGATGATTGTTGCTAATCCAAGAGAGCAGAGTATTGTTTTCGTAACATGAGGAGGTACTGTGACTAGAGCTGATCAGAATATACTGCAAGAACAACCGCAGGTGCAACCCATGGTGCAGAAGAAAGTACCATTCGACGTTAAAAAATAGAAACAATTATTTTGGACATGCAACCGAAGTTTGTGGACCTAGAATGACCGTCAAACTCAGCAGGAGTAAGAGAGATGCCTGAACGCTTCCAATAGATATTCCAAACACAAGCCACAAGAAAGGTTAGTAATCTCAAGTTGTTTCTTTCAAGTTGATTAGCACTAGTCCAAGATAAAGATGCTATCATAGACCTACAAGCACTGATAGAAGAAACCCTAGTTGAGTCACAACCTGAAGGAAGGTTTAACCATGCCAAAAATAAATTTAAAATGGGGCGTGAGTTAAGAATGACTGCGTAGATAGGGGATTATGACATGGATTATATTTTTCTAGACTTGGGGTTGAACTTCAATATTTTGACACGGAAGACTTGGGAGAGCATGGGAAACCCATGCTTGGACTGGTCTCCTATCCAGTTGAGGCTTACAAATCAGGTGAAGCTCCTACCAATTGGTAGGTTGAGTCAAGTCCTTGTCGACATTGAGTGGCTGTGCACATTTGTAGACTTTGAAGTCATCAACATTGTCGATGACACAGACCCATATCCCGTGCTTCTGAATATAGATTGGGACATAGACAATCAGACCATTATAAACTTCAAGAAAATAATCCTCTCATTAGAGGATGATGAGATGAGGGTAGTGTCTCCCACTGATCCACTGGAAGGATAGAGGTATGTCAAACCAGTCTACAATGAAGGACAAGGTGGTTATCTAGACCATATCTATAATAGTAGTACTCCAAAAGATGATTACATACATCTTACAATAGATGGAAACATGAGCTGGAAGAGTGCTAGTTCATGCGCATCATATTGAGGAGAGACATTGGAGAATTTGCAAAACAGATTGCATGAAGTCTCTATGCGGAGATGTGCCAGAGTTACCCGATCTGTGCGACGGGTGGAGAATCAATTGATGGAGTTACCCACATATGAGGGATTACCTAATCTTGTGACCTTCCTAAGTGAATTTTAAGGACTCGTAATAGATCCACAACGCTTTTCTACGTTAAGCTATGTACTGAAGGTTACACTCGCTAGATGGTGGGGTACACATAAGAAATATATATCAGAATGGCCATAGTGCAGAAGATTGCTGGAAGTTAGATTTAGTGAAGAAGTCACGATCGTGAGTCAGAGGTACACATGGCTGTCAAACCATGTCGAGCACATTAATCGATGTCGCATAGAATTTTCAAAACACCACCAATAGGAATGGGTCCATAATTTCATTCATACGTTGGAAATGACACCTAAAAGATGGTATACATCCCTGGAGTTGCGATAAGGAACTCAGGATTAGGACGAGGTGGTTACATAGTTCATGCACACCTTTGCATTTGCTGATGAGTAGCCAAGAGTTGATGTTGCGCTTCAAGCAATTAAGGAAAAGATATTCGCTGAGATCCCTGTCAAAGTGTCAAGTTCCCACTAGTGCAGCATGAATATCTAGCAATGGATGGCTTGTTACAATATGGCTAGAGAACCAGATGATGATCTGACTAGCATAAACATACAAGAGTCGTAGGGCATGCATGACATCGAAGAGAGTGGTATTTCAAGTGACCAGTTCCTTAAGCCGCTAAAAATCAAGAAAGTAAACATTGGGTCGCCGGAGAATGCAAAGTTCGCCAATATAGGCGATTATTGGGATGAGGAGACAGTCGCGAACATCATAGACTTGCTGCATGAATTTCAGGACCTATTCCCTATTAACTTCTCAGAGATGAAGGGAATAGTAGGAGATATGGGAGAGATTAAAATACCCCTGAAACAAGATGCTAAATCATTTAAGTAGCGACCCTATAGGTTGAATCCAATGTATAAAGAGAAGGTAAAAGTTGAATTGGATACCATGCTCGATGCATGAATCATTGAAACTGTTGAAGAATCAGAATGGATCATCCCTATCATGATCCAACATAAGAATACAATAGGTGAAGTTAGGATCCATGTCGAACTAAGGAATCTGAACGATGCATGCCTGCACGATCCATTCCCAACACCATTCAAAGATGAAGTACTGGAAAGCGTTGAAGAACAAGAGATGTATTCATTCATCGATGACTTCTCTGGCTATCACCAAGTCAAAATTGTGAAGGAGTATCGACATGAAATGACATTTGTCATGGAATGGGGATGCTACAACTATACGGTAATTCCCTTTGCACTCAAGAATGCACCTGCTATTTTTTCTAGAATAGTAGTTTCTGATTTTAAATATTTCATACATAAATTTATTAAGGTCTAATTTGATGATTGGACTATGTTTGGTCTAGTAAGAGACCATATTGAGAGTCTGCGGATGATGCTGGTCCATTATCGCTAGTATCAGATCATGCTTAATTCAAAGAAATGTATTTTTTGCACACCATTTGGTGTGCTGTTGGGCCACGTCGTGTGTCGTGATTATCCTTGACATACCACCACCTACATCAGTCACATAACTCAGATCAATGTTAGGACACATATGCTACTACAGGAAGTTCATCAGAGGGTATGCCGAGATAACTGCACCTATGGAGAAACTATTAAAGAAAGATACAAAGTTCCAGTGAAAGAAAGATTGTTAGGAAAGCTTATACAAATTAAAGAACAAGATGGTCACTACGCCAATACTGGTATTTCCCGACCGGAAGAAGGAATTCCATGTTCATGTCAATGGGTCGTCTGTCGCGCTTGACATAGTCTTGACACAACCAGGTGAGGGTGCGCTTGACCACCCTATTGGTTTTTCTAGTAGAAAATTGTCGACGACAAAGAAAAATTCTACGACAACAGAGAGGGAAGGCCTCACCATAGTATATGCATTGCAGAAGTTTTGACACTACTTATTGGGTGGACATTTTAAAATGTACACTGATCATTTGACATTGAAATACATGGTAAACAAGCCAGTGTTGGGGGGGGGGAGATTTGTCGATGGCTCCTCCTTTTTCAAGAATTTGAATTTGAAGTCATTGTTAAAACTGATAGACTGAATGTGGGGCCTAATCACCTGTCGTGGATAGAAAGTGGTGAAGAACCAACCAGTCTGGAGGATAAATTACCTGATGCACAATTGTTTGTAGTCACCATGATCAAGGATCAAAATAAGGAGTTTAATGCTGTCTTCCATTTCCTGAGCACAAGATGTGCGCCTGAAGGGTTCACCATTGTAAAAAAGAAACATTTGGTCATCAGAGCCATTGATTATACATTGATTGCGAGACACCTATACAATATGGGCCCTGATGAAATATTGCGACACTGTGTCTTTGACTATGAACGACATTGGGTAATGAGTGAAGCACATACTGGTGTCGTAGGAGGACACTACGCTGGAAAGGAAACTGTGTGCATATTTCAAGATAGACTATGGTGGCTAGCCATACATATGGATACCAAGAGCTTTTTCCAAAGTTGCAATGTTTTCCAGAGGACAGGAAAACCGTCGTGTCGCGATGAGATTCCGCTTGCGTCACAGATAACCCTTAAAGAATTTGATAAATGGGATGTTGATTTGGTTGGTCCTATCAGTACACTGGGAAAAAGGACTGGTGCATGCTACATTATCACCATGACAAACTACTTAACCAGAAGGGTTGAAGTTGCACCTGTGAAAGATTGGACCTCTACGACTGTGACGAGGTTTTATTTGAAAACGTGGTGACTAGATTTGGCTTCCTGAAAAATTCTGCTAAGCAACCAAGGTACGCACTTTGTTAACAAAATGATTGACGAGCTTACCACAAAATTCTAGATTCAACATAGAAATACGACACCCTATCATCCTCAGGCGAATGGAACAGTTGAGGCATTCAACAAGATCCCAGAGAATGCATTAACCAAAGTATGCAACGTGTGCTGAGATGATTGGTATTAGAAAGTTTCAACTATGCTATGGGTGTACCACACGAATTGCAAGCGATTGATAGGGCACACTCCATTCTGATTAGAGTATGGAAAAGAAGCTATTGTGCCGATGGAGTGTATTGTGTTGAGCTTAAGAATTGCTGCACTAACAAAAACAACAAATGTGGATGTTGTCGAGCAAAGGTTGTCGCATCTCGTTCAGATGGAAGAGGAACACTTTATTGCAGGATTCCATCAAAACATAGAGAAGAAAAGGAAAAAAATCATGGCATGATCGCCATATTAGGACTAAGAAGTTCAATTTTGGAGGACTTATTTTGCTGTATGCCAGTAAATGTTTCAATCATCCAGGGAGATTGAAAACACATTAGCTAGGGCCATATGTGGTTGCACATATCATTGACGCATGCGCAATGAAATTGCACAAGCTACATGAAATGCCAGTCATAGGAATGGTTAATGGAAGCTGCTTGAAACCTTACTATGATGGCCATGACATGCTTGGGTAAGGTAAGAAGTAGGGAAAAAAAAAGAAAAAAAAAGAAAAAAGAAGAAGAAGAGGAAACTGCTCTTTCGCATGTCTGTGACAGAAGTATGCAAATCACTGTAAAAGCGGGAATGACAGGCTGAGCATCATTAAAGCATGGATACCTGGAAATATTGATGTGGTTATGACAACAAAGAATCATTAATTTGACAAAGTATGAGGAGAGTGAGGATGTGATTTTTGGTCCCATCGGTCGTCCTCGCCATAATTTCCATAACTACCATGACATGTATATATCATAACTCAAGTATGCGAGTTAAGTTTGGAATACGTCAAATGGGAATCCCATGTGATCGAGAAGACATTGATTTGTCATCGAATGATCACATACAAGATGGGTGCATCCCTATAAATATGAGCCTTCATCGACAAGAATCCTTTTATGTACAAAGAGAGAAGAAGAGTGAACCAGAGCTTGTGATTGTGAGAGATGAAGCTAATGGTTATTGAACTTTCCAACACTAGTGAGCAATCGGATGTTACTATCACCTCAATGTGCCCAATTGTAGAAGAGATCACATCTCCAGAAGTACAACAGCAAGAAGAAGAACAAAAAACAATGGCACAACCAAGACCACAGACTGTTCCTATGGCTAGTTCGACCCCTACTTCGGCCTTTGGCGCGGTTGCTGTAGTGGTCCTGGTTCAGGACCCACTAGTTAGCATACTAGTTGCAGGTCCGTGACCATTTGTGTCAGAGAGGGGCATTTTGGAATCATCGAGGCCTCAGGTCAGGTCCAAGAAGGGTAAGGCCACTCAGGACATACCCACAGAGGAAGCACCAACATCGCCACCGCGCATATATGCGAATGCAACTGTAGAAGAGCGGAACCTATTACCGCCCTATGTTCGAACAAGAAGAGCAGAGGTGACTGAAGTAAAGCTTCCATTGAAAGCATGCTCCTCCTTGGTCACACCCCAGATCCCTGTAGGAGTGCCATTGCTGATGAACATAATACTAAAACTGGTGAATCTGCAGTTTGAAGATACTGATACAAGGAAACAAGCATACCTAGAGAGATAGAACTACATGGTCATGACTCCAGCTACACTTCCTAAGCCATAGTTAGTCATGCCAATGCAATGGGCTCAAGGGATAGAAAGTGCGGGCCTACTGAACTTGATGATAATGTCTCATTTTGGTTGAAGTACGCATGCAAGCACCTATGTGAAACAACTCCTGGTATGTTTCCATGGAGGCCATCTATGGCTCGAAAAGACACATTCTATTGATGCCAAGCTCATTTCATTTATAATAGGTCTACTGCATCAAGGACATGACCCTGCACCATATTTGCATGCAAACAAATATGCAACGAAGATGAAGCACACATATGACCTCCAACGAGCGAATAGAGAATTATTTATTTCCCCTATAACCAACAACATAATGAGGTTCGTTGCAAATATTCTCTCTTGCAAGATGCTGCACAAGATATGGCCAACCGAGTGCACCACCGGGACGATGGAACTTGTAGAGCAATGCACTGAAGGTGTGGTGTTCAACTGGTCGCAATACTTGTTGAACGAGCTGCTAGAGGATGCCAAACAGGAACAGGAGGAGTCTAAGACAAAATTCCACTACTCCTGGATCCTAATTTTAATTTCTTTTGTGGTTTGGTCAGACCCACAAGATTATAATCTGTAGGATGTCGCAGTAGTTTTCCATGGCGCAAAGTATCAAAACCTTTGGGAGGGAAAGGAAGACCAGATCTGGTGGAAGGAAAATAATATAGAGTTCTTTTTGCATGGGAGGAGCTGCATAACGTAATCAAACAATATCACCGACTGAAAGATATGATAGTCCAAAGGAATTCACCTTTTATAAACATTCAGGCTGGTGTCCATAATATTATCCTTGAGCCATGACAGGATCCAGCGAAGCAGGTGCACCCATCGCCATTTATGGTTGTCGACGAGGATGTGGAAAGCGTAATATAATATTGGCCTAAGGAATGGCGTGTCCCGGTCGATGTGGAAATGAACCCAAGAGATAACCAAGGAAAAGACCAAGGAAATGACTAAGAAAATTGCCAAGATGATGACCCAAATAATGAAGGGGGCGACACGCAAGATAACCAGTCGCTCCACTTAGGTGAAGATGAAGGCAACAATGGTAGTGATGGTGGCTCTGATCAAGATGATGTAGAAGACACACCAACTGATGAGGATGTGTGGAACCAATGGAAAGCACATGAATAGGAGCATGTGCATGCGCACAAGAAATGAAAAGTTGATAAAACGATGCATATAGTCAACTTAGATAAGGATGACATGGGCTTACTTGCAGACGCTGTCGTATAGGTAGCAAAGACAAGCCTTGAGGGTCTAAATGCATAGCAGATGGAAGTGGCCAACAAAATTGTTGAGCATGCCAATAAGCTCACAGAGGTCATCAATGAAGTAAAAACCACTGTCGAGGCTGAGACATATGGCGTTGATCTTGGTGATACAATAGGCGTGCCATTGTTGATGTCGCCCCTCAAGCTCAAATTAAAGGTGCTAGAACTAGAGTTAAGAACTTCGGAGTATGATGATGTCATCAAGGTAATGGGGACACTAAAGCTAGATTTTTCCAAACTAGCGTTGGCCGACGTATATGCCATTTAGCATGCGACTGTGATAGAACTCCACATCAGAGAAAATACCCTTGATTACCAGGCCACAAAGAATACAAGGACAGAGAAAGAGCACAAGGCCCTCCTTAGGGAAAAGGAGGAGGATATTAAGGTGCATGAACAAAGCAAGCTTGCACTAGCTGAATCCATAAAGAGCGCAATCGCAGAGTTATCTGTGGAAGATGGCCACAAAGATGAATATGCAACCGCAAAGTTCGGTCGACTATCAAGGATTGTGGTAGAGATCAGGAAGTAGGTAGAAGAGCTTCAAGCGCAAAAAAACCAAGAACACCTCTTGAGATGTTAAAAGTGAAAACAACACTTGGGTAGAGTGAAAACAATGGCCACTGCACCTTTCCTTGAGGCAACTAGAGGTGCCACTGCATCTTTCCTGTGTACAAGGAGCGACGCCACCACTCTGTATGTGTTTTGAAAGCGCGGTGGTCATCCTGTAATGCTCTGTACTGAGCTGTCAAAGTGCAATTCCAGGTAGGTTTTTCAATCCCCATTTGATTTTTGAAATATTGCATATGAATTTTGGTTTCTGAGTGTTTTTGGGTTTACTGCTAATAGTTACAGTCATTAATCAAGATCTAGAAAAATGTTTATAAGATTTATTTTTTTTTGTTTTCAAGAAAGGTTATTGATTTTGGCCTTTGAGGATTCTTCTTCATTTGTCTTTGGTATGATTGGTTAGCACTTTGAAAATAAATCTTTGGATTTATATCTCAGCGTGTTGTTATAATCAACAAAAATGAAAGTAATCTTTATTTTCTTTTCTTCTTAGATTGTCAAAAGTTTTCCATTATACTTTTTATTGAAAAATTGAGAGAAAATTGATCATATATCTTAGTATAAGAAAGGACTCTTGATTACTTGATTAGTCTCATCAACTTTCAGGTATTCATAGTGTTACTTTTTGTGTGTTTTCTTCTCAATAAAAATAACACAAATATTTTTGCTTTTGAATCTTTCTTTCCTTTGAAGAATTGGAAAAGTGTTGTGCGCAAAGTAGTAATAGTATCTTTTCTTTCAAAAGAGATCTTATTGTTTTCCCAAGGTTTTCATTAGAAATATTTGCGTGCTTGGAATAGGAATGAGTTACATAGTTTGATATTGATTGCTTGGGATCTATTTTTGTTTTGGAAAAAGAAGAAACGACCTCTATCCTTCCTTTAAGTAGGGAATAACCAAAATTTAAAGTGAAATACTTGCATGTGCATACCTACATGGTTTTACATTTCAGGTTCTCACCTCATGCATCCACTTAACCATACAAGATAAAATTAAGCGGTACTCTAGATTAAATTATTTAGAGATGTGTCATAGGTTAGAGATGTGTTCCAACATCTATAAATGTAGGAGCTGTCATTTTTTTCCTGCACTCCATCTCGAGGATCATGTGGTTCTTCCATGTATTTTTGGTATATAGAACGACCATTCATGTTCCCTTGAGGTACATCGAAAGGTACTTCACATACTCAACAGTATATAGGAAGTCTCCTTTTGAACGGTTATGCATTAGACAACACTACTATGGGGTTGAGATCCAACGTACCTTGTGTGTATCAGGAGTCACTTGTAGGGACCCTTATACCAATCAAGAAAATCCCTTTGACCGTCCTATCACCACAATATCCCAAGAAAAACACCCAGGAAGATTGCTACACACGTGTCGTCCAGGTAGTCGGGTATTCAGGAATGGGTATGATCCCAATTCTCCTTGTCGTATTTTATTGTTGGACCCTGCGGTATACAGCGAGTTGTGGTAATTTGAAAATCCTGTGAGGATCCAGACTGTCAGTCCACTCCTTTCACAATTTTTCTTGTTGCTTTAGTTTGAGTAGTGTTTGTTTTTATTTTTTATCTAGAGGTTTATTTTTGAGATTAGTTTGAACTATTCAAACTGGATAATTTCCCTTGAAGAAGGTCCCGTCATATACAAGGATTATCAGTCGAGTATATTTTACATCCTATGACTCGATCTCCCATGGAAAGAGAGATGGATATAAATTCTGAAACAAGAAGTGCATCCATTCCTGAATTTTAAAAGGTTCCAATTACGGAAGAGGGAGGTGAATTATATCCTCCTTCTAATCTTCCCATTACTAATTATTCAATACCTATGACAGTGGAACAACCCTAATCTCAAGATCCATATTTTGTTGTACAAACCCCTGGGTTTAATCGTTTTCAACCTGATGATACAATTGCTCCCATGTTTGTACCAAATGCCTCATTTTGGGAAACTGCCTTATGGCAACCTATGTTGGGCTAGGAACGAGCACAATGAAGAACCTGAAGCGCAAGCGCAAGAAGAAAAGAAGGCGCGCAACGGGATAAAAAACAGTTAAAGGATGGAAAGTAAGCACAAAAGAGAGAAATTTGCGACATGGATTTGTGTGATGAAGTAAAAAGAGTACCTAAGGAAGAAGGTAGACGAGTAAAGGCTGGACAGGTGCAAGTCAAGAAAGGCTATAGGAGATCGAGTAGGAAGAAGACTAAAGGACAATTTTGTGGCTAGTTATGACCTGTACAGGCAGACTGAAAAACATTTGTGCGGCCAGTTATGGCCTGCGATTAATGTAATGCAGGACGTTTTATCATGGCCTGTCATTAATGTAATAGAAGATATTTTGTGCCTGTTTATGACTATAATAACTGATTTGTACTCAGTTGACCCTATGCGGTATTGTAACTTCTATAAATAAGAGGAACTCGTTCTGTATAAGGGTTAGCTTCAATAAATAGTTTCAAGTTAGCTTTAGAGCTTTAGAAAGATTGTAGTTGTTGTTTCAGCTGGTAATAGTAGAATTATTTTGAGGAGATCAAAGAAGAGTTAGATAGTAGAAGTTCGTTGAGCCGTAGCTATGCAGCTGTGTGCATAGAACGTTTTGAAAGAATCATTCTGCAATTGAGTGCACAGATAGTACAATAGAAGAGTCGATCCTGGATGTGTGCGGATCAATAGGACTAGATAGGAGAATAAAAATAGAGAGCATGAGAGCAAGAAGAGTCTAAGCTAAATAGACATATATCAAAATGGTTTGTAAGTCGTAGACTGCAAGGTGCCATATATTTCTCATGCTAGATGAAGAGCACCTTGGTGGTTTTTCCCAGATGGGTTCTCACATTATTTACTGTGTCGCATGAATGTTGAATGGTGAATTCTTGATTATCTTGCATTGTTTACGTTTATTTCTTGAATGAATGTTGCAATACTTATAAAAAAAGTAAATGAATGGATGGTTAAAGCATTTTTGAGCACTTGATATCATTTCATATTAAAATATTGTTGAGGTTATAATACAGTCACATCACTGTCATTTACTTTTAAGGAATCAGCTGCATCGTGCAGTTGCATAGGTTGTTAAGTTATCAAGGAAAATGTTGTGTTGAATGATGGATGTATCACATGGTTGTGCCTTTGTCAAGTAGTGAAAGAATCCATCCTTTCGACTTTGTCGGGCGCCTTGGCCGTGTTCCAAGGGACTATAATCCCTCACCGACTGATCTTGCTTTGTTGGGCCGATGTCTTTGGGTGTTTTGTTGGTTTTGTTTTGTTGTTGAACCTGGGTCACGCGAGTGAGGAAAGGTAGGCCAAAAATCTATCTCTGAGTTCGTTGCTACTAGTGTCACCAATGTTTCTTCTATGGAGATGTCTCCCAAACCTAGAATGAGTTTACCTTTTCTTTTGCCCAACAATATTATGGGTAGATATTTAAATATACCTTCTAGTTCAGTTCTATCCAATGCTCCAATGGTTACTAGACTCACCACTTTTCTGAGAGCTTCATGGTTTATTCCGAATCCAATGTCAAATTATCCATTGAGAAGTTCTCTTATGCCTTCCATGGGTTTACCGAATGTTGGAAGTCAATTTTTACCCTCCACTTCATCTAGAGGACCCAATGTGCCTATTTTACATAATGTTTCAAAACCCCCTCCTCCAGCTGTAGGATCTGGTGGAACTGTTTGTTATGGTCTTATTGGTATTGCTTCATAACCACCTACATATGCTTGGGTCCCACCTCAACAACCCAATATTGGTAACCAATACCTTAGCGGGACACAATACAATAATCCGTTATATGTTCCTTATCCAAGAGGAGTTACCAATTAGTGGGATCAACCTATTTATGGACCTCAAGCTGGACCAAACCCAACACAACCTTTTATGGGGAAAAACACTCCCAAATACCAACAGTTTACTTGTTATTATGGTCAACTTGAACCAACCTATGGACCTACTGGGGTAGCCTTACCTTATCAATATTATAATTACACCAATGTAATCAACAACTCCCATTTTTGGCTACTTTGGATTTTCCATACTAATCCAAATTTATTAATGAACCCATCCTCCAAGACCCTTTTTGGCCAACAATTCAGGTCAAATTACCATCAGATATCATGAAATTTTATGGGAAACAAGGTGAAGATCCAAAAAACCATGTCATGACCTTCCATCTGTGGTGTTCTTCGAACTCCTTGATGGATGATTATATTCGTTTGAGGCTATTCCAACAAAATTTTACTGGTATGGCTGCTAAGTCATATAGTGAACTTCCACAACATTCATTTGTGGATTTTAATTTATTTGAAATTGTATTCCTTACCCATTTCCAGCTACTAATCTGTTATGCGACTGGTACATATATTTTGACCTCTCCTCGGTAGAATACTTCCACTCACATATCTAATCACATTCATGAGTGGAGGAGATGTTGAAGGTTGATCAAAGATCCTATTCCAGATCAAGTGTTAGTTGACTGGTTTACCAAATCATTGTTGACTCCTATTTCCTGAGATGTAGCTATGGGCAGTGTTGTTACAAAGGAACATGCTGTTAGTCGGGCTCAATATTTGGACTTAGTTTATTCTTAGTACGAAACTCTATATGATTTAATCCCTAACTCTCCTTGTCCCAACACCAATGCTACCAAGACACCTGCTGAAAATCCTGTAGATGGTGTTGTAGGTTCAATCCAACCTCCATCCACAATGAAACCTACCAAGAAGCATAGTTCTTCTTCTGCTACTTCTTCCACTCCTACTATTTCCATCTAGGTGAATGCTATCCAATATTTGTAAACACCTGGTAATATGAAAAAAGGTAAAGGTAAATATAAAAAAACAGGAAACTAGTAGGAGAATAAAAAGACCACGAATCTAGAGAATGAGTCAAAACCCAAACGGAAATCTAAGTACCCCTTCCTGTTACGTGGAGACGATCACTTCATGAAGGAATGTACTAGGCATGAAGAGATCAACAAGTTTTTGAAAAATAATCCTACACCAACATTTCTAACTGACCCTTTCCCGTCTCAACAACAATTAATCGATCATACATCTTTGCATGGTGCCTCTTCCTCCATGGAGGAAATTAAAATGATGTTCGCTGAAAATTTTGGACTGACCACACGAAGTCAAACATATGATAAACCTCTCAATAAGAAAGATGAATGTACTTCCCCTGAGAATACTCCTTCTACTAATTCTTCTCCTCCGCCTTGTTATAATTTCTCTCTTACCATTGATAAGCCTTGTCTTGACACGATTTTGCGCCCTCCTAAGAGTGAAATCCGAAAGTCAGTGTTTAATCCTAGCCCTCGATCTGCCCAATTATATAACATTATTGAATATTTAGCTTAGGAACTTTGCGCTATTTCTACTCTGGAAGTACTCCAAATTTTCCCTACACAACGTAAAAATGTGTTGTCAGCCTTAGGGGCCTTAGATCCCGAGAATTATACTACCATCACTTTTAATGTGGAGAATTATAAGTCGAGGTTATCTCACCAGCTCGTGTTTCAAATTGCGACTAGGGTAGTTGGTAGGAAAGTTCATCGTTAACAAACTAAGAGCTGACTTGAGGAAGAATTCCAAGTCATGGTCGTAGGTGAGGAACTAGACTAAGTACTAGAGTAGAGTCAGTGGTGAAGCTAACAGAGAGGATGTCGAGTGTGTTAAAGTAGTCGAGGGAGAAAAATAGAGAAAATATCGAATATAATGGTGCGATAAAGGATGGAAATAAATAATACTTGGTAATGTAGCCAAGCCAATGGAGATCCAGAGATTGAGAGGTTCTGACTAAAGGAAAGAAGTCAAATACTAGGGGAATTGGGGAAAGTCTATCTTAAGGCCAACCTATATGGAAGACCGACCATATGGATGGTTGAGTGTGGAGGAAGTATCTAGCAGGGAAGTTGATGATCCTAGGTCAGATTAGATGGGTAAAATTGTGCCCATTAGATGATGTAGACAAGGATGTGGTTGAGGGGAGAGGCTAGATGAATACTGGTATAGTCAAAGAAAGTAGTTGATGGAGTAGAAGTCAACATGGGTAAAAAATGTCTGAGTTTTAGTTACCGCAAAGGACCTGTCACTGGTGTGCTAAACGGCATGTAGGATATGAGACAAAATTCATAAAAGATGGCTATCAAAGGGACATAGACAATAGAACGAAAATAAGGGATAGTCGACATAGTTGGTGATTTCCAGCAAGTAGACTAGAGTGTAGTCTAGTCGAGGGGAATGTCAATGGAAAATGGAAATGAAGATGAGTCATAGTAAATTGTGAGGATTCTGACTAGGAGTGGTCGATGGCAAGAAACACAATGATGAAGAATTCAGAAATGGTCGACGAAGATACCAACTAGGTGAGAACATACAAGTTAGAGTAGTCGATAAGAGGTTGAAATGATAGATGAAGAGAGGAGGATGGAAAGGAAGACTTAGATTGAAAATTGGTTGAAGGGAATGTCGATGGATGAGTGCAGAAGGAGAGGGTGCAGTGGAAACATCAGAGTAAGTGACTGATGAGAACCAGAAAGTATTGGTCATGAGATGACCGACAATAATTTTGAGAATGCATAGGGACCAAGGCATGTCCAAGATATAATAGAGGTAGGCCACATAGTTGCAAAATAGTGAGGGTGGTAGGTTAGGATTTCAGAAGGCACTGTGTGCCGAGGATATTTCCATAGGAATCTAGAAGCTTCTAGAAGCTTCATGAGAGGGAGAGTAAGGTGGCAGAGAAATTGTATAAATAGAGGTATAGGTAGTGTACAGGGGGCTCCAACCCTTGAAATTTTATTGGTATTCCTCCTTTGAGATGGAGATGAAATAGGTACAACCATAGAGCCATTTTGTAGTGTACAAGGTTGACTGAGCCATAAGGGACTTCACCCTTAGTTATAAATCAAACACGCAGTTTTATTTTCTGAATTAATACAAGCCATAATTCTTCTTCCAGTGTGTGTATCTATGATTTTTCTATGTGCTTTGATCAGAAATCAATCATCCCAGATCACATCTGTGTCAGTTGGTATCAGATTTGCATGACTTTGAAAGTGAGTGGTCCCAACTACTTTTATCAATTGGTATGAAAGAAAGAGTATCCTGCATGGAGAATTTGGTTGCGATTGGATGAAAGGAGGTGGCCTCAATTGTAGTAGGGTAGAGATATAAGAGAAGGATAGCTACCACAAGAGGAGGGTAAATGTTTTCCATAGCCAAGATTGCAGAGTAGAGCATCTTGAGAAAGTCGAGGATAGTTATAGTTCCACAGTTGTAGTTGTGGGTAGAGTTGTTGGTAGTTGAACTGAAGGACTTAGACGACTACAGTGAGAACATTGGGAAGAGTCAACTAGCACCAAGCCAACTATCGTGAGAAGAGGACTCTAACAATGGACTATTTGGTTGAGTATCTGCTGCAGAAGATCAGAACATAGTTGAAGACATGAAGGAAAGAAGCAATTCCAGTAACAATTTTTAGCAAGGTTGCTGAGGGGAAGTAGAGGAAAGAAGGACTTAGTCAAGGAGTCTAGAAAAAGAAGAAGAACACCACATAGCACAAAGGTGCATAATAACCAAGTTAAATAAAGGAGACAAACTTGAAGAAGGTTTGCGATGAACTAAGAGAGACAATGTTGAATCTATAGGAGATAGAGACAATACTGCGGTTAGAGAGGCCATTAGGACAAGATCAAATGACGAATACTCTGATGATGGGAAAGAGAATCCTTACAAACAAGGAGAAAAAGTATTGCGTTGATGGGAGGATGAAAAGTTGTCAAATACAACAAGGATACAACACAAGGGGAAATCAAGGGATTCTTCCCAGAAGAGGGAGTGACGTTGAAACATGTCCAATAATGGACCTAGCCTGAGGAGAAGGAACCCATAAAAAATGGTCGAGATATGGAGGCCTAAGGTGGTATGGGAGTTGGTTGAGAACTCCCAGGAGTAATGGGATGTAGAGATTGCTAATTTGGTGAAAGAACAATAGGAAAAATACAAAGATGACGAGAAGGATGAGCAATCAAGCAGAAGGATTTTCGATGGAAGGAAGTCGGTCAAGGACCGGACCGACAAAGTGGAGGAGAATTCGTCATATGTAGAGGATTCCAACGAGGTAGACAAGCAGTTGAGTGGAAGGACCATAGAGAAGGAAAACATTCTGTTTAAAGGAGGGACTGTCAGGGTGGAGACAAGCGATGAACATCATGTAAGTGAATATGAAACAAAGGATGATATTATCGATGGGAATATTGATAAGGAAAATGCGTAGGCGTGTGAAGAATACTATTGATAAGATGACGTTGATGAAGAATGCATAACATTGAAGACTTTGTGTAGATTCCTAGAGGAGGCGTAAATTTTGGTCGACGAATCGAAGAAGCACTCATGTAGAAGTGATAGAAAAAATGGAAAGGAATCCATAAAGATTGTAGAGGAAACATATGACATGGACTGAATCCAATGTCCATGGGAAGAGAAGGAAGATGAGTTAGTCATGGGAAGGCTGGTAGTGAAAGCTAAGTCTGCACCGACAATAGCAATTCTACTGAATGTTGAGAATAAATTGCCATTTATTATGCTAGCCATCGAGTTGGTGTCAATGGAAAGAGTGGGTAGAGAAACCTAGGCATAGGTGAATGCATTCGAAATATCATCGACGAGGTTACTATGGGAAGGAAAATTGCAACAGACCAACGTGAATGCTGATTTCGGGTCTGAAAAAGGAGCCTCCATGGAGGGAGAAGTTGATTTGGGTGGTCGAACTAAACCAATGAGTTTGGGGAAGGTTGGAAGGAATTATAATGAGAGGAGAAAGGATATGGATGGACCATAGTAGGAATACCATTCGAAAGAGAGGAACCAGGTATAGGTTCCTAGTGAATAAGATAGTTGATGGAAATGCCTGTGGAAGTGGAGATCTATTCTTAACAAAGGTTAAGTGAGAAGTGAACATCGTCGAGTTGTAGAAGATATGATAGAGGATGTATCATACCGAGGAAAAGTTGATGATGATAGTTGATGGGTGGACTGGTTAGTCGAAGGCTAGGCAATCGATAGGTTTCGATAACAAATCACCATGACTGATGAGGAAGCACTTGGAGCTATCCAACTAAAAGGACAAATATGATTCGGGAGTCAATCGACCAGGGTGGAAAGAAATAATAATCCATTAAGTGTGTGGTATAAGTTTCGAAACCACCACCGAAAGAAATGCAAGTATAAGGGATCTTGCAAAAGAATAATCCTTGGCTTGAGGACAATAATTTGTTAACACAGGGAGAATGATGTAGGAGCATCTAATCCAGGATTGACTAGGGTAGATCGATGTCAAAAGTATGACTGGAAGGATGGTGATGAGCGTTCAAGAATATGGGTACTATGTGGGCCCAAGAATACTGGAGTTCGATTGGAGTAGTCGATGAGAGAGATCGATAGGAGCTAGTTGAGTGGGAGACTAGATAAGAGAAGGTGAGTGATTGTGGTCGCAAGAGAAGAGTAAAAAAAATTCTATGTGGAGGTAGGGGCAGTGGACCTAGATGGTCATTAATAGAACAGGATATAACTTCATGAATAATTCCAAGTCATGGTCGTAGGTGAATAACTTGTCAAAGGGTTAGGAGATTCAGCAATGAAGATGACAAAGAGGATGCAGACTCTGTTGAAGTAGTGGAGGGAGAAAAATGGAGAAAAGAACGACTATAATGGCATGGTAGAGGATAGAAATAAATAAGACTTGGTAATGTATCCAAGGAAGTGTATATCCATAGATCGAGAGACGCTAACTGAAGGAAAGTAGTTAAAGACTAGGGGAATTGGGGAAAGTTAGGATTAAGGCCAACCCAGATGGAAGAATGACCAATTGGATGGTTGAGTGTGGAGGAAGTATCTTGAAGGGAATTTGATGATCCTAGGCCAGAGTATATGGGGAAAATGTTCCTATAATATCATTCCAACCAATATGTGGTTGAGGGGAGAGTCCAGATAAGTTATAGTCTAGTAAAATAAAGCAATCGACAGAGCAGAAGTCGACATGGGTAAAAAATAAATGAGTTCCAGTGAGTGCAAAGGACATGTTGTTGGTTAGCCTAACAACAGGTAGGAGACAAGACAAAATTCACAGAAGATGGCTATCAAAGGGCCGTATAGAAGAGATTTAAAAGTAGGTATATTTGACATAGTTGGAAATTACTAGCAAACATGATAGAGTGTAGTCTAGTCGAAAGGAATGTCGATAGACAAGGGAAATGAATATGAGTCAGAGTAATTCATGAGGATTTTGACTAGGAGTGGTCTATGGCAGGAAACATTATGATGAATAAGTCAGAAAGGTTTGATAGAGATACCAACTAGGTAAGAACATTTTCGAGTAGTCGATAAGAGGTCGAATTGGTGAATGAAAAGAGGAGTATGTGAAAGAATACTCAAACTGAAAAATGGTCTAAGGGAATCCCAATGGATGAGTAAAGAAGGAGACAGTGTAATGAGAACATAGTAGCAAGCGACTAATGAGAGCCTACAAGTACCGATTGTGATCCGATCGACAAGAATTTTGAGAACACAGAGGGACCAAGGCATGTCCAAGACTCAAAAAAGGTAGGTGAAATAGTTGTAGAATAGTGAGGGTGGTAGATGAGGAATCCAGTTGGCACTTTGTGCCAAGGATATTTCCAGAGGAATATAGAAGCTTGTAGAAGACACTTGAGTTGGAGAGTAAGTGTTTAATTTTGTGAATCTATATCCTTAGGCATGAATTAAATCAAATGAAAAAAAATATTACAGAAGAGAGAGAAGCCAAACAATAAACTCTGATCAATAATTCATGGAAAATTAAACACAAATGAGACTAATAATTAGAAGAATAAAATTACATCCATTAATAAGTAAATAATATGTAATACAATGGTGTGAATAATTTCAGATCACTAAATCAGTTCATAATCAGTTAATTGATGTAGGTAGGTGAGTAAATGCACTCTAACTCCCTTATATCATGCAAAATAGTGATAGGATGACTGATAATGAAATAACTGATGGGAATCAAAGCATAACTAAACACCAACTAGGGTCAACTGCTGGAGATTGTTGGTGGCACTCAATGGGTTCCTAAATTATATGGATTGGTCCCTAGAGCTCCTAAACTCATACAGACAGGTGCATTGAGTGTTAAGTGGGCCTCATATGAGTCCCCCATGGAACTAGTGAAGTGGAAATGACCTCCTAATCTAGGAAAATACAAATATACTATGATGTTCAAGGGATGATTAATTAATAATCCTAACACCCCTCCTCAATCCTAACTTGGAAAATGTGGGCCCTGAAAACTAAGACCAAAGGTAACCCGTACAATCTAAATGCAAAAAAATTTCTGCTAAACAAACGAAGGATATGGGGAAAATATCATGGGAAACCCCCCTTTGAAAATAAGTAGGAAAAACGAGGATCAAGATTTCATACTAAGAGAAAAAATTTCTTCTTGAGTGAAGACTTGTGAAAATATTTATGCAATCTGCATCTATGTGGAGCAGTAATGTAGTGTGGTGGTTCTTGTTTGCACTAGTTTCCTGGTATTGTGCATGTGAACCTCTCCACCTCCTCTGAATCCAATGAAACATAAGAGAATAAATGTTTCCTTTGTCTCTTATTTCTAGAGGAAGAGTGACATGATCCAATTTGTTCTTCAATGAGCAAAATTGTTGATAAGAACTTACCATCATGTAGAATCTCTTTGGGAGTTTGTAGCACCTCTCTAGAAGAAGTGAATTTGCTTGACATGGCACAAGGATATCTTTTTGAAACTGAGATATTATTCTCCAAAGGTAAGATGAATCTCCTGTCATGTTCCCAACTGCATCAAGAAACTTTTGAGCCCATTTAGGCCTAGGATTGGGAGTAAGGGATGGATCCGAATATGGATCCGACTGAAATTCATTTTCAATTCTATAAAATGATTCAACTTGGTCCTCTTCTTTGGAATCTAAATATGAAACATTAATGGAGACATTATCATATGAAAAATGTTTAGGTAGGATGAATTTACCTTCCAATTCAAATGGCAGTTGAGATGGCACTAGATTTGAGTATGAAAGAAAGTGTGAGAATTCATATTCTTTGGAGTCATTGTTTGCAACACCTTTTTCTATAAGATTCTCAGTTGAGATATATAAGATTTCCACTGATTCAAGACCAAATATCACTCACTTTGGTGAGCATGTATGAGTCATTTGGTATACATACAACAAATTTGCTACTCAGGAGGGCACATAGAGTACATTCTTGAACACTCCATGATCCAACTTGATTGAACCCCATCCTTCATCTTGGATTTGAGTGTCATCTCTTGAGTGAATACTTGGACAATCAATAATATTTAATGATTGTAATGATTCTTTGGATGAAACCATGTGATTAGAGGCTCTTGAATCAATGAGGAAATCATGATATTTTGAAAATCCATGCTTTAGTGCATGGCATCTCTCGTGATGTTTAGTTTTGTCTATAGAGTTAGCATTCCTTGTGCTTTCATGGAGAGAAATATTGTGCTAATCAAGGAGTCTCGACATATGATTTATGATATTCTTCATACAACATTTCTCTGCATTGTTTCCTTTCTTATAGTAGGATCACTTGCCCTTGCCAAACCTCTGATGTTTGTCCTTCTTAGAGCATGATGCTTCATCTATTGGATCAAAGTATTCTTTAGGTTCAAATTCAGTGTTCCTATTATTTCATTTCTACTTGCTCTTTGCTTGCACATTATTCGTCTCACCAACCAACAGAGCTTGAATTGGGGAGGCCCTGAGGGATCCCATATGTATCAACTTGCATTGTTCATGTATTGGAGATTCTATGAAGGAATTCACCAATGAGGAGTTGTCAGTCTCCCAGAGTGAAAGTTGGATACAAACACTGAGAATTTTGGGCCAATTTTTCTTAGAATGGAGAGCACCAATTGCTCATCCTTCTTCTCAATCCCTCATTGCTTGCATTGCATGTCAAGAGATTTTAATTTTGAGAAGAACTATTTTATAGTTTTGAAGTTGATAGGTTGTAGTGCTATCAAATCATTCTCCAGAATATGGCCCTTGAGATCATCTTGCCTGAAAAAATAATATTTGAGCTTATCCCATACTTATTTCAGAGTTCTCAGTCCATCAAGATGGAATAGTAGATCCCTGGAGATGTGGATGCACATGAATCCAAATGATTCAATCAGCTTGTTCTGATATTTTCAATTTTCAATTGGTTGTTTGGGTTTGACCTCTCTACCCATGGTGACCCTGTACAGACCCTTGTTGCATGAGTCTATCTCATTATCATCCCTCCAAACAAGATAGTTGAATGGTGTGAATATTTTGGGTGTCAAAGCTTCTGAATTCTCCATCTTACAGCTTCAAAGATAACTAATTCATAAAAAAAATTGAATTTACTTGCAAAAACAATTCCATTAGATATCAAACCAATTCAAACACTTGCCACTTCAACATGTGCACTTTCTTTGGGTGCATCACACCTAGATACAATTCTCTGGATAGAATCCAGAGGGAGCAAGGCAAGAATACCATGAAATATGTGGAAACCAATTGCTTCTAGTGCATCAATGGAAGTTTGTGATTTTTAAAGCTAGCCTGAATACATTCTCTAATACCATTTTTAATTTTGTGAAGTTGGATCCTCATGCTCGGATGAAATTGAATGTGAAAGAAGATTATTGAAGAGAGACAAGCAATACAGTAAATTTTGATCAATAATTCATGGAAAATTAAACACACATGAGACCAATAATTGGAAGAATAACATTACATCCATTAATCAGTAAATAATATGTAATAAAATAGTGGTAAAAATGGGAGAATTTGAATGCCTAATATAGGATTAAAATCTACCAACTTGGATTGACTCTAAGGCTAACTTGGTGTGGGAATCACTAGAGCTCACTAATGCAACTCTAGATCACTGAATCACTTCAAAATCAGTTAACCGATGTAGGTAGGTGAGGAAATGTGCCCTACCTACCTTAAATTATTCAAAATGGTGCCAATATGTCTGAGAGTGAACTAACTGATGGGAATCATATCATAACTAAACATAACTGAACACTGGCTAGGGTAAACTGCTGGGGACTGTTGGTTTCACTTAGAGTAGGTTCCTAAATTATAGGGATTGGTCCATGTAGATCCTAACTCATGTAGATAGGTGTATTGAGTGTTAGGTGTTCCCCATATGAGTTCCCCATGGCACTAGTGAAGTGTAAATGACCTACTAAACTAGGAAAAGACAAATAGACTATGTTTGTCAAGGGAGGATTAATTAATAATCCTAACACTAAGGTTGTAGAGAAATTGTATAAATAGAGGTAGAAGTAGTGTACAAGAGGCTTATACCCTTGATATTTTATTGGTACTCCTTTGATTTGGAGATGAACCAGGTACAACGTCCATCGAGCCATGTTGTAGTTTATATGGTTGAATGAGTAATAAGGGAATTCACCCTTAGTTGTAATTCAAACATCTAATTTGTTTTTATGAATTAATACAGGCCATAATTATTGGTCCTATGTGTGTGTTTTTTATTTTCTATGTTATTTGATCAGCAACTGGTCATCCCAGATCACATCTTCATTAGTTGGTATCATAGCTTCGTGACTCTGAAAGTAAGTGGTCCAGGCTGCTTGAATCAATCAAAAACTTGTGAGATGTGAGGACTATGCCAATGATCAGAGATTCCACCCTAATCTATGTTAGGATTATTTTTTTGTGCCATAGTATTGGAGCATCTCAGTGGCTCTTCTATCCTCATTAGATAATCAAGAACACAAAAATATTAATTGGAAATCCCTTATGTAGGGATTTGGTGACCATCTGTAAGGGTGTGGTAGGATATCGTTATGCAAATAGAATTCACTTATATGGTCCTTTCCTAACTCTCCCACTCCTTGACATGTGTCTATGAAATATTTTGGAGTGTCCAAGTTATTTGATTGTTCTGCTCATATTCTTTTAAGTTGATACCATATACACCTTTCCTTAAAAATATTGAATATAGCCGTGAAGGTGGTCTATAACAGATTATATCTTGCAAAACCTTGAAAATAGTATTCAATCATTCATCCACCTTGTCTTTATTCTTGATTTCATCTTTTAATTCTACTTCACAACTTTGTAAGTCTTGTTTGAGAAGGATATTTTATTCTACCACTTGTTGTTTGTCCTCCAAACACTACATTTCGATAAGTCATATATTTTCCTAGAATGGATGTATTTCACATTTATGATGTCCTTGAGTATTGGAATCTTTTAATGCCTCCAGAGCATGGGAAATATTTTCTCATTTTGGGACTTATTTCTCTTATTCTTTCAATTGATTATGCAACTTCGTGATTTCATGGTCCTTCTCCTGAAGCAACTAATGGAGATTGAGGTGGGGGGATGGTCACTCATAGTATTATCATTCATGGTAATATTAGGCATGTTATTGTCATGCATGTCATCTTTATCTCCTTCTTTGTCATGATTATGGTCCTTAGGAGACTTTGAGCTTAAAAAATTTTGTGGTTTGAGAGGTTTTACATTTCTACTCTGTTGGTACTTAGAAGCATCTGGATTTTCAATTTGTTGCTGCTTGGAAGCATTTGATTATGAGATGGAGTAGTGTACGATATTGGTTGAGCCCTACCTATCTTAATTTCTCTTCTTTTTACGATTTTCCTTGATTCTTGATAATGGGGTCCCTTTCTTGGAAATAGTCTCTTCATCCTCACCCATGTGAAGGAGGGTGTCTACATCTTATTATTCCTTCTCATTTTTCTCAAGCTGCTCTAGTTCCCCTTGTCTGATTAGGTTTCTAATTGCAACTTTGGTTCTTACGGAAAATTTACTAGATTCCTTTTTTATACTTACAGATGGGGTTTTCTTGAACTTTTCCCTTAACACATGTTCTTGGGAAAGAGGTTCTTGTACCTAGTATTATGATGGCCTTTCCCTTTTTGGAACACTTGGATTTCAATAAGGATAATTTTGAGAAAGGTACCCAAATAAAGAGGGGAATATTCCCTCTCCAAAGTGTCACACACCAAAAATTTAACAAGCCCATGATAAGAGAGGAGTTTGGTTTCCTAGTTGGAATTTGATACTCATTGAAGAAAGGGATTTGAAAAAAAACCAAGGAAGACTAAAGATTTTACCTGGTTTCTGCCATTGTATGTTTCTAAGGATGTTCAAGAACCAAAAGTGGTAGGCATGAACTAAGGTGTACCTCCCCTCACAAGTAAGGTATTTCATGATAATTAGCGAGACATCCCCCTAGGGATCTATAAGTGTTTCCCTTTTCACACCCTTCACCTATTCATACTTCTCTGTAAATCTAAAAAATTGCTTCTTATCTTTATGAGTTGATTCCCGGTCATATTTGTCTCCTATTATTCCTTTTGAGAGTCATGTAACTTGACTAAGGACATCCTCATTTATTTCTATAGACACCCCCCTTTAATGAATTCTTACTGGTTTCATAATTTATTTTCTTCATTTTTAGGCACACTCCTTAGTTATCCCTTCATGGTATCCATATATATTTTGAAAATGCTCGACCCATCCTGCTCTTTGGAAGTATTCTATGGAATTAGGGTTTCTATGTAGATTTGAATGGTATGCGGGTTCCCTCTTTACAAATCCTCTTGTCATGCTTTATAGTATTCTTCCAAAATTTTGTAACTATGACATTTCTCAATCACTTTCTAAGGTTAAATAGAAATGTTAAACAACAAGTGCTAAGGTGTAAGATGAGGGTTGCCTATATACAATACTTCCTATTTCACACCTTCTATTGTGGATTCCTTTATTCCTACTTTGCAATTGTGATAGAGAGTGTTGATGCTGCTTCATGATTAAGAGTGATTAATTTATTGTTTGAATGACCTTTTCATATGGAATTAGGACTCATTTCCTTAATTTATTTTGATTTAAGCACAAGTCTGTTGGAAATTCATCCCTTTTATGATTACCCACGTGTGCAACTAGTTCATTTTTCCTATGCAAACTGATCATCATTATGTCAATTCCTGCATCTATCTCCCTTATGCAAGAGCATCCTGCTCTCCATCCAAGTTCAAGTTAAATGTTTGGACCAGACCTAGAAGGGGTGTTCATTTTCTGAATTAAAAATGATTGAACTATTATATTGTAAATAAACCTATGTTTAAGTGTGATTCTAGATGAGTGATGAGTCATTTAGGTGAGTCACTAGGTGAATTAATGAGTCATAGGATGGGCTTAAGAGTTTGCCTTGTTTAGAATTCGTTAGCATATTGTTGAGGATTTATTGGATCTGAACCAGGATTAGTTTCAGAATCATTCTGTATATATGTATGTAAGCCTACAAGGAAAAAATATAGAGTCAAAAGTAGTAAAAGAGTAGCCAAACAATGTAAATATAGATAAAGGGTGGCCAAACCAAGGAGAAATTAGGCCAATATAGCTAGTCATGTTTGTACCAGACCTAAAAGGATTAGAACATATATTCTAGATTGATGCAAATATACAGATTTCTTATGTTGACTAAAGAAAATCCTATTTCGGCATATCTCCGTGTAATTAAAATTCTTTCTAAGTGTATGATTATATGAATTGAATTATTGATTAATCTCTATTAATGATTAATAAATTGGTGTGTACTGTATTCTATAAATTAGGGATTTGAAGGTTACAGAAGACATCTAGGAAATCATTGTATATTATATGGTTTCTTGTGTAAATGATGTGTTTGCTATGTAAACCCTTGGATCGATGCCTTAGATGAATGAAATTACACAGTTGTGTGAAGGATGAAGCTATAGAACTATGGACAGATCCAACGAATAATATCAAGTCTGATTGAAGGTAGATCGAGTTGATTGATCAAACCTCTGATCAATAAACAAAAGATTGTAGAGATTACATTCGGTTCATTCGATAGAGATTTGGACAATCCAGATTAAAGGATAAAATATGGATTGGTGATAGTGAAAGAGATCATGAAATGAAATTACACAATAGATAAGCAACCCACAAAGAAAAATGAAGTTACGCACTATGTCAGAGATCAACGGTTGGGAAACATTCCGCAAGAGATCGATGGTTCTCAGGAGTTGTAGAAGGATATTTGAGGGAGGAAAATTGCAGAAGCCCATTTTTGGGAAAATTGGGAAGGTGTATCTGCAATCTGCAATATGATTCAGGAAAGGACCGTTGTAGCCACAATATTGTGGAATTCAGTTTTTGAAATTTGGGAATTGCATACCTGCAACCCGCAACCCGCAATTGTGGAAAGGTTGTTGCAGAAACTCAATTGTGGAAATTGAGTTGGGGAAACAAGTTTGTGGAAACCTGAATTGAGGGAATAATCTTGTGGTAGAAGATTTTAATCAGTAATTTCTATTGATTAGGATCTACAAGGCCAGCTATCTGTTAGTATGGCATCATGTGGTATCAGAGCATAGAAGATTATGTGTGAATATTGTTAGAGCTCATATCAGATCCAAGAGGTCAATAAAATTCTGATTTTCAATTTATGTTAAAGTTGAATACTAACAAATGTGTTGAGACGGTTGGTCAAGTGATAGTATTCAAAATTGATTTCAATCAAGAATTGCAAACAGGGGAATTTTTTTTAGCCAACTATACAAGTGGAATAGTCTTAAAGGTTCTTCAATTTTTATCATTTAAGAAATATGATCTAGGATCTTATCTAAGAGAATAACATGCACAACAATAATCAAAAGAGACAAGAGACACAAATATTTTCCTTGGGGAAACCATAAAGGAGAAAACCCCGCAACTTCCTCAGATATAGAATGAGCACCAATGGCATTAGTAAAACCAAAAGACAAAAAGATGATCTCCAACAACTGTTCTCTCGCTCACTTGTGTGAGAAATTCCTCTCTCACTCATGCGCCCCAATTGAGTGAGTGTATGTGTCAAATAGAGAGTCTCACTCTCTATTTATACTAGTTTATGACTTGACAATTACTTACTGGGGCCGACATCTCTAGGAGAGTCTAATAACCCTAGTGCCCCTCAACTGTGGGGACTTTTCCCCCGTGATCAACAAGGAGGGTTAACCTCAACTCAATTGTGGGGACTATTTCCCCGACTTACATGGAGGGTTAACCTCATTGACTTTACATGACTCTATTATATTAATGACTCTCCCGATAGGAACATCGAGGACCAATGAAATACAATATATGAAATATACAAGTGAATACATTCAGAAGTTACAAATACATCAACACTCCCTCTTAACTAGGAAGTTATTCTCTTGACACAATTCATCAACACAAGTCTTCTTCTCTGGATCATCACTGTATCATCACTGGATCATCATCATCACTACTCCACTATCTCGATCAAATGGTGCTATCTCTGAATTCTACTCATCACAGGAAGTTCTACAGAGCCAACCCTTTTCCATGCTGGTTGTAGGCCTAGCCTCCATGTAGGTATTCATCTTCTTCAACACTTATATCTGACCATGGAAGGAACACATCCAAGAACCATGTTAGAAAGGCCCACGCAACACTTACATCTGACCATGGGAGGAACACATCCACCACCATGTCAGAAAGGAACAACACTCACATCTGACCATGGGAGGCCCGGCCTGCCACCATGTCAGAATGGCCCATCACTTACATCTGACCATGGGAGGCCCAGCTTGCCACCATGTCATAATGGCCCAGCACTTACATCCAACCATGGGAGGAAAACATCCAAGAACCATGTCAGAAATGCTCAACACTTATATCCGACAATGGGAGGAACACATACAAGAACCATGTCGGAAAGGCTCAACACTTATATCTGACCATTGGAGGAACACATCCAAGAACCATGTCAGAAAATCTCAGCAATTATATCTGACCATGGGAGGAACACATCCTAGAACCATGTCAAAAAGTCTCAGCACTTATATCTAGCCATGTGGAGAAAAAATCCCGCATCCATGCTAGAAATTCTTAGCACTTATATCTATCCATATGGGGAACAAATCCTACATCCGTGCCAGAAAGGATTAGCACTTATATCCGACCATGGAAGGAACCAATCCTACCATGCTAGAAAGGCTCTGCACTTATATCTTCCCATGGAAGGAACCAATCCTACCATGTCATAAAGGATCTTGGAATCATCACTTCCCCTTGGAAGGAACCTCGATCTGCAGAACACCAAGCTTCTCCCTGAAGTACTCAAACTTCACTCTGGCCAATGGCTTGGTCAACACATCATCTATCTGCTCATCTGTCGCAACATATTGGAGCTTCACTACTCCTCTCTACACTGTATCACTGATATTTGATCTTGATATGCTTCGACTTGTCATGGAACAACAGGTTCTCAGACAACTTCACACAACTCTGGTTGTCGCAATATATACAAGTAGAATCCAATTGGAGATCAAACAAATCAGATAGTAGCTTCCTTAGCCACACTGCCTCACAACTAGCTGAACATGATGCGACATATTCTGCTTCGGCTGTACTCAGTGCCACACATTATTGCTTCCTACTAAACCAAGAGATCACACCTGATCCCATACTGAAGCAGTACCCCGAAGTGCTCTTCCTATCACTGGAACTGCCTGCCCAATCTGAATCCACATAACCTTCCAGGTTAAGCTTCTGATTCACCTCATACTTGAGTCCATAATCAACCGTACCCTTCAGGTACCTTAGAATATGCTTTGCAACAATCAAGTGAACATGTCTCAGATCTATTAGGAACTGCCTCAATGTGTTCATTTCAAAGCAAATATTTGGTCTCATATTCATCAGGTACATTAAGGACCCAATCATCTGGTGATACATCGTAGCATCAACCAACTGTGATGAAGCATAACTCAATAGCTTCAGGTTCGATGCCATAGGTGTGGTCATGGCCTTGCAGTCCATCATCGCGAACCTCTTCAGGATATCTACTGCATACTTATGTTGTCCCAGGGATATTCCATTTGCATTCTACCACACAACCATGCCTAGAAAGTAATGCATAACACCCAAGTCCTTCATCTCGAATTTGGCAAAAAGTATCCTTCTTGCAACTTTAATGAGTTCCTCTTTTCTGTCAGGAACAAGTCACTGAGATATAATAGGAGCATCACTGGTCTTCCACCTTCAACCTTGAAGTAAAGATTGGAATATGCTTTACTCTCAGTAAATCCTAGAGTCATCAGTAAGCTATCCATCCTGTCAAATCATGTCGAACCTCATGATCTTCTTTAATTACTCCCTCTGAAGCAGAGCATCATTCTCCCTCTACCTTTTGTACTCTATGTATTCTGTGATGGAGTGACAAGTAGCTTCCTTTGCTATTAATATTCTATGTATCCATCTAGGGTCACTGGATACCAAGATCCTCTATCTTGAAAACATTCTTCTTGCACCCATCTGTGAGCTTGTTATCCTCTATAGGATTTCATATTCAACCTTGGAGCAAAGGTTAAGATCTTCATCACTCTAGGTGATCTTCAAGCTGATCCTTATGTATGTGTTATCCCATGGGTGTATTCTGAGATCGTACAAGGCCTTCTTTAATTTCCACACATGAGTCTGCCTGTCATGTGTCTTAACTTCTAGTGGCTGCAAATGTCTCTTCGTACTCTATGCCTTCTTTCCATGAGAAGCATCGTGCTACAAATATTGCCTTGTATCCCACGATGTTTCCATCTACTACATGCTGGATCATGTATATCCATATGGAAGACATTACGAAATTCCCTTCAGGTCTTGATACAATATCCTAGACATAATTCTTCTTTCACTGGTATTCTCCTTCCCTTTTTTCTTGGCTACTTCTTCATAGTTGGAAGGCTTTGCATCAATGATGTATCTCAACAGTGTCACATAACTAGAGTGTCTCTAAGGCCTCTTGAAGTCTCATCATACTATTCTTCATTTTGGATAATTTCTTGAATTGTCGTCACTTGTTCTTCGAAACAAGTCTCATCCTTCTTTTCTTATAGGCGATTGTACGTGATCTTTCCTACAAGTCAAATGCACCAGTTGTATGGTTAGAAACATTTCATAAGGCATATTCATAATGGAAAATTCTTATGCATAAAGATATGATCATGCAACTATTTTATCCAATACAACATTCATCCATATCTCATGGAAACTTTCTAGATTCCTTCCATCTCTACCATGACATCATTGAGATTGTGCACTAATCCAATATGTCAGGAAAGAGGTTACATTCTAGATACGTAGCAATGGAGAGTTGTATAGCACCAAGGGCTACTTACCCATAACATGCATAGTAGTAGTATACTGTCATTAATGCAAACATTCTATCATGCATAACACATTTACTGAATATAAAGAAATGCATAAGAAAATAATATCATGAAATGACAATTTAATACTTATATTTATTCGTTTTGTGGGTAGACTCCTTCCTGATCCTTCAGCTTCATCATCTTCTTCATTCGTAACCACATCATTTCTTATCCAAATGCTAAGATGGATAAGAGGTTCGTTGAGAATTGAGTCTTTCATATTCCTCATTGCTTGAGGGATCTTCTTTGAATCATGAGAGCTAGATCTTCAGTTGCTCCCATCTTCTCTTCTCTTATTATGAGTTGAGCTTCTTATTCTGTTAACTCTTCCTAGAGTCTGTTGAAGGTAATCACTTCCTTCTGGCATACATTCCTTGAATGAATGAGTCCCATGATCCTCGGAGGCCATTCAAGGTGGTTATCACAATTTCTGTATTCTCCACTTCTTCTTCTATTGCTTCAAGTTGTTCTTTTATTTGAGAGACCCTTGTAAAGTGTGACTGTATGGTCTCTGCATTCTGGATCTTCACATTCTTCAACTGGTTTCTCAAAGTCATCTTTTGATTTATGTTCTTCCCTTCAAATAGCTTGGTAAAGGAATCAAACATCTCTTTAGGTGTCTTTAGGGAAGACACTTGTGGTATAAGGTGATCCTTGATTGAATCAACAATGATCTTCTTGGCCTTGACCAAGTTATTCTTGTGTAAGGCTTTATCCTCATCTCCCTCTGGAACTGGAACCTCTCCACTTATGTAGGTGTCCAATTCCTTTTTTCTCAAGAACCAGTGAAATCCTATAATTCCATGCTTGGAAGTTGTCAGCTTCACCAAGCTGGTGTGATACGTCATTTTGAAATGAGAACCTCAAATGTAAATAGCAAAAGATTAGATCTTACCGATTTGAGGTGTCTGTCCTGGTTTCAGATCGGGTTGATCTAGGGTTTGTCAGAGAAGCCCTAATTTTCAAAACTTGGACTTTCAAAATTCTGATTGGATAGAAATATGGGCCTCTTCAAGGCGAGCTATCCAATCTATTCCTTTTCTGAAAAAAGTGGAGGGAAGCTGCTGGAACAGGAAACCCTAGTTTTCCAATTTCCTCTTCAAATATTCCTGATATTGTTTCTATGGTATCTCTGAAATTAATTTTCATCCATGTCTAAATTTTTTAATTGAGTTAGCCTCGTCTATCCTCTTTCCAACACCCTAGTTTAGAGTAGAATTGGTTTCACCAATTGGGACTTATGATATTTTTACCAAGGTGAGATATTTCAGGACTATTCAGCATAGTGAACTTGTATCGACTTCCATGTGTCCCTGTTTCATCATCAGGTTCTAAAACTTCTACCATAGAAATTAAACTTCATTCCCTATATGTAACATCTTGAGAAATTTCATTTTGACCTTCATAGCCCGAGATATAGAGATTCTCCTTAGGTGTCCTTTTTAGGGATGAATCTTGGAAGAGGTTGAAACCCTGATTTGGAGGAATCATATCTCCCAGAATATAGTGAATCTGAGGCTGAAAGTTTTACACAGGGTACATAAATATTTTATCTTTGGCCTGTAAACATTTTGTCCCCTGATATTTCTTCAATCCCAAGATATAGTGAATGTACCAAAACTACTAGTTTTAGTATTTTAGGGTTTTTCAGGCCCAAGGGTCAAACTAGGGTTTGACTTTCCTGGAGTTTTACTCAATGAAAAAATTCAACCTTGGTCTCTAAACTTTGATTTTGATGAGGATAGAAATCCTATGCTGAGCTCACTAAAAAATTTCTCTTCTGTGAAAAGCCCTAATTTCCTGTAGCAAAAACTGAAAATTCCCGGAATCAAATTCTGTTTCAACAAAAAGATGCGTCATTCAATGGAGAGTTATCTTATCCTCCTTTTGCTAATGGATTATGGAGAGAGACCCAAAAGGTAAGAATCCCTAGCTTCTACAGTTGCACAATTTCTTCTTCTCAAGTTAGCTCTGATACCATGTTAGATTTTTATCATTTAAGCAATATGATCTAGGATCTTATCTGAGAGAATAACATGCACAACAATAATCACAAGAGACCAGAGACACAAATTTTCCTCGGGGAAACCATAAAGGATAAAACCTTGCAACCTCCTTAGTGATAGAATGAGCACCAATGGAAACATTAAAACCCAAAGACAGAAAGATGATCTCCAACAACTGTTCTCTCTCTGAGTTGTGTGAGCACTTCCTCTCTCACTCATGTGCCCCAGTTGAGTGAGTGTATGTGTCAAATAGAGATTCTCACTCTCTATTTATATTAGTTTCTGACTTGACAATTACTTACCAGGGCTGACATCTCTAGGAGAGTCTAATAACCCTAGTGCCCCTCAACTGTGGGGACTTTCCCCCCTTGATCAACAAATAGGATTAACCTCAACTCAATTATGGGGACTATTGCCCCAACTTAAAACAGAGGGTTAACCTCATTGACTTTACATGAATTTATTATATTAATGACTCTCCCGATAGGAACATTGAGGACCAATGAAATACAATATATGAAATATACAAGTGAATACATTTCAAAGTTACAAATACATCAACAAAGGTATCGACTGATTGATGTTTTATTTAACTCTGGTTATAAGAATTTATTGAAACAAATAGGAAAGGTTTGATAGCAACGATTGTAGCTAGAGGGGTTGTATCAATGATAATTGTTTTCTTGATGAAGAGTTTGTGAACTCTTAGAAAAAATAAGATAAAAGCAGTGGTGGAACCTAAGGATCCAACAAAGGTTGGACAAGAAGGGGACAAGTTGAATGTTCTGAGAGAAGAAGTGGATCTGTAGAAGCCCAAAATGGAGCAAAGGAAGTTTCCCAAGAGGTTCTAGAGGAGAATAACCAAGGATACCAAAAGGACAGGCTCAAGGAGCTATAGCTTGTTGAGGTATAGCAGCAGGTATGGAGACTTGGTAAGAGAAGTATTAGCTATAATCCACAAGTGAACAAGGTTAAGTTTACAAAGGAAGGAGAAATGGAGATGATGACTACTAGAAGTCATTGCATAGGTTCAAAGAAAATCCACAACATAAGAAAATATGTCAAGGTACAAGACATCAACAAGGTGAGTCAAGAGGAATATGACATATAATTAGTTGACATAGGATTACAACTTATTCGTTTGGAGATGCTTCTACAGAAAGAGACGAGAGGTATGGTTGGATACTAGAGAAAGAAGAAGGTGATATGGATTTCACTATAGGTGAAGTTAAAGAAAAATATGTCTGCTAGATTGAAGGAAGAACTCAGGATAGCTGAGTATGAGTTGTAAATTTCATATTGTGAACCTAAACAGGGTCCTTTGCTTGGAGAGGATGATGAACAAAAGATTGTAGATGATTTTTTGAACTCTCTGATAAGTTCTGAACTACCTAAAGATGATATGGTTGAGACTACAGATGAGGAGTCTTATGTTTTTAAATATAATGATTTGTGTGTGACTATAGGCATTGGAGAACACTTAAATGGTGTGCTTATGCAGGTTGGTGAGTGGAACAGTAAAATATTGTTTCTATAGAAAAATCCAACGTAAATAGGATAAAAAATCCATAAATGGATATATATATATATATATATATATATATATATATATATATATATGAAGAATAGATAAGTGATGATATTACAATGAGAATGCTGCTTCTATAAATACCCATGATGGGTTCCCTTTCATAAAGAGACATAACCTTTCATCAAGGTATCTCTTCATTAAGAATTAGTTATTTAATAATTAGTAGTTGTTAATGTTCATTTATTATATTTTTATTCATTACATTGCTTCTCCCTTAGAGTTGCTTTTTCCTCAAAGCACATTTATGGAAGACTTTATCCCTTGTTCTTGCTCGTAATGCTGTCTCATGACATTGTGTGTTGGCAGTTGCAACACTTGACGAAATAAGACGATATGTTGTTTTAAACATTGTGTGCAAATGGTGCGTCATTTTTGAAGTCATGCATTCGAGATCTACTTTTAACGGAATTGTTTGTGGATCGATTGTCAGGAGTTGTCGATTTTGTCTTTTCTCTTTGTAGGAATAATATTGGTAATTTTCCTTTTGATATTGTCATCTATCATAACGAATATTGTGATTTGGATGGTGATATGACATTTGATCCGTTTGTGGAAGCCTTGTAGAAACTTCAATTGTTTGTGATTCTCATGATTTACTGGTTGATAATAAATCTGAGGATTTTTTTGATTGCTCATTTTTTAATTTTTTTATTTGCTCAGTCAACCCTTGATTCAATTTTTTTAAGTGAGAATATTCTTCATTTTTTTCTAATAGATTCTTATTGAATTCATTGTGGAGATCCACTTCCTTTTGGTGGAATTTCTCTTGGATTTATTCTTGTGATCTTTTTTCCCTTTTTAATTTCTTAATCTGTGCGATCAAGTCTTGACTATGATTCTTCAAACGATCCATTTCTTCATCTTTAATGGTGACAATATTTTCAACTTCTTTTTGATTCTTTTGTTCTGACTTCTGATTAACTTGTAAAATCATCTTTGATATATCCTTGAAGTCTTCAGGTGTTGGAGCTTCTAAATTTGACTTCATTGTAATATCTTGAAATGTGATTCTATTTTGCTTATAGTAAAATGCCAGAAACTTATTTTTGACATTTAAGATGAAAGTACCCAATGTTTTTATCCAAGGTAAACCCAAAATTATGTCACTATCAAAGCTCCATAAGGAACTAAAAATGAATTTCGATGTGACCATATAATCTCCAAAATTCAGTTGTAAGCCACTTATTTCAACTTGTTTCCTGTTCCAAAAGTCTATCTCTTCACCTATATTTGACTCGAGAATCACTAAATGGTTAGCAAATTCAGTACTAATATAATTATTACTTTTAGCAGGTGCAATAGAAATGGTGATATCCTTCCATGCAAGTGTCCCTTTCATTCTAAATAGTATTGCAAAATTTCTTATTAAGGTGATAGGAAACTTTTCCTTCTTTTCAACATTAAATTCCATATTCTTGAGTTTTCTTTGAAATTTATTCAATATCTCCTTTTTTTCCCAATAGTTATTAAAATTAATAACTATATGTATAATAATAATAATACATGTTATTATAATTGATAACAATATTTTAAATATTTGAGATTGAGTAATTTATAATAATAAATGTTATTATTATAAATTAAGATATACCAGGTTTAGAAAAACAAAATTTTAAAAATTCAATATTAATAATATGAATATTATTTTGTAATATTGAATTTATTAAAGTTATTAGAATAATCAACCCATAGTTACCTACCTTAGACATTAATTAAATCATTTTTTTCTTATTACCTAGTCTCCTAGATTCCACTCTATGCTAGTTGCCTTATACATGTCATAGAAGTCAACACTTGCTAAAAATGAGTCATGGAGCACTTGGAAAACCTCCTGGAAACCATATTTAGCATGTCTACTTTATTCCAGATCCTCCAAAGTGCATATCTGCTTTTTCTGCAAAGCTGCCTATTTTATTGAGAATTAAGGCAAAAGGAAAAGCTAGACTAGGTGTAGTTGACGTGTTTTTTGCACACATCATCCTCCATCCTTTTCTCCTAATAAAAGAATGTATGAGTTGTATTTCCATCCCTTATTATCTTTCCTACTTGACTTTGCCAATTCATGAGCATCTTATTGGATTTGGAAACTGCTTTATGCACCTATGGGGGATTTGACTAGATTTAGTATGCCTACTTTTTGACTATTTCGAATGGCATCCTTATGCATTCAAATATCTCATGTAATTATATATTGCATCATCCTATTACTTCACAATGTTTTCTATTGTACACTTATTCAATACAGATTAGTGTTATGCTCCAATTTCAGTCTCCTTTGATGCTAATTTTTCATGTTTGATTAGCAATTTTGTGAGTGTAATTGTTCTATCACTTGGGTTCAATTTCCACATGGTATCAGTAGCTTTGTATATTGATTTCTATCCTTCCATATTGCTATTGCAGGTTTTACATCTTGACTGGGAGCATATTTTGCTGACTGAAGGGCACAGTTTCTGAGCTATGGACCAATCTCAAAAGATCATCTTGACTCCATTTAATTTATTTGAATGGAAAGATGAGATGGAGATATTGTTGAGAGTGAAAGGTATCTACAGGGTTTCTATGGAAATTGAGGTAGATCCCAATGCAGCTATAGAGAAAATCAAATGGCACAATAGGAGGGATGAGGCCTATGGTCTTTTGTGTTTGAGCATTTCAAGAGACCTCCTCTTCCATCTTGATGGATTGACATCACCGAATGAAGTGTGGGAGAAGCTTGTAGATATTTTTGGTAAGAAAGATGAGATGAGAGGACATCAAATCGAGAATGAGCTGATCTCCTTGAGTCCTAGCAGCTTCGAATCCTTGCAACTCTATTTTTCCAAGTTTAAAGCCCTTTTTTTGTAGCTAAAACAATGTGGGATTGAAAATAAGGAAGAACAACTAGTTTTGGTCATACTCTCGAAGCTTGGCCCTAACTATTTAGTTTTTGTTTTGACCTTCCATGCCACCAAGTTGACAGCTCGAGCCTGAAAGATTCATAAGCTTGCAGAGTTCATGGAATCCCTCACATAGGAACAAGATAAGTTGGTGATGATGGGCACCATGAAACCTTCCAAAGACCAAGCTTTGGTTTCTGGAGATTCAAGGGTGGATTCAAAAAGCAAGAAAAAAATCTAAAAATCCACTTGAGCAAAAGAGAGACAAGAAAAAGTCTTAAGAGGAGCCCCAAGGCTCCAAGAAGAACTTCCAGAAGAAGAAGAACAAAGGAGAAATGAGAAAGTACACATATTGTAGTAAGGGCTATCATCCTGAGAGCTCTTGTATGAAGAAGCAAATTGACATGTTGATCCAACTCCTGGAGAAGAATAAAATCTCCCTTCCTAACTACTCAAAGAAGAGGGGGGGAACAAATTTAGAAGACAGAGAGAGAGTACATGCTTTGGTTGCTGGCACATCAAGCTCACCTAGCTTCATCATAGACTCTGGAGCTTCTAGACATATGGTTTCAACAAAAGAGGAATTCTCCTCTCTTGACATGTTGAAAGGTCCACCAATAGTTTTGGGAGATGACTCTCTCAATGATAGTTTGGGGAAAGGAAGGATTGATCTTGATCATGGTAAGTTCAATAATGTGTTGTATGTTCCGGCTCTTGCCTCTAATATCTTGTCAATGTATTAGATGACTCACACTGGGTCTCCAAAGAAGGTCATATTATCCCCTGATGATGTTGAAATCATAGAGATTTAGAATGGTAAAGTCATAGCAAAAGGTGTTGTTGATCACACTTCGAAGGTATACATGTTTTTCCTTTTTCTACCCTACTCAAACCCCTCTGCTCTTTTGATTCATGCTAATGATGCAAGCAAGCTTTGGCATGAAATATTTGGCCATCTTAACTACAAGTATATTTCTGATTTGAGTGAAAATGATATGGTCATAGGGTTACCAAAGATCAAGTTTTCCAAGGGAGTCTATCAAGGTTATATCCTAGGAAAACACCCAGAGCACAAATTTGAGAGAGCTAGTCACGAGAGAAATTCTGCACCTCTTGAGTTGATCCACAGGGACATTGTTGGTCCATTTCCTCATATGTCCATGAGTCAAGCCAAATATGCACTGACCTTCATAGATGACTTTTCCAGGTATTGTTGGGTTTACTTCCTAAAGCATAAGTCTGAAGTTTTTGACCTCTTTAAAGTCTTTAAAGCCTTGGTTGAAAACTAGTATGGGAGGAAACTCAAGATCCTCAGATTTGACAATGGTGGTGAGTATGTCAAGTCTAAGTTCATTTATTATTGTAAAGATACAACATTCGATCCCTTACACACCACAGCAAAATGGTGTTGCAAAGAGAAAGAACATGTCACTGAAGGAGATGACAACCTGTATGATGGAGGCTAAGACTTTGCCACCAAAGTTTTGGGCTGAGGCTATAAACTGTGCATCCTACATCCATAATAGGGTACCTCATAAGTATCTTGATGGTATGACTTCTTTCAAATCTTGGAGTGGGCACAAGCCAGATGTGACCCATTTCAGGATTTTTGGCTCAAAGGCTTGGGATAGAATTCCAATTGAAAAGAGAAAGGATCTGCAGACCCAAAGCCAAGAGTGCCTATTTTTTGGATATTCTAAAGATTCAAAAGGGTACAAGCTGATCAACTTGATCACTAAAAAATATTTCATTGAAAGAAGTGTTCAGTTCCAAGAAGAGCCTTTAGTAGCAGTTGAAGTTGGAGAGTCTTCTTCACCACCAGATCCATTGATTGTAAGTGGAGAGACCAATGAGTTTTTTTATTCTGATATGTCTGATAATGATGATTTGATTGCAGATCTTGACAGCCCTACAATACCAAAATGGGAAGCAAAGACCATTCATGCAGCTGGGGAACTAGCTGAAAATTCTAGTGACACCAGGAGGACTAGATCTTAGTTTGAGAGTGCCCTTTGTATGAAAGATCCTTTATTTGCTGAGAAGTACTATCTGATGGTTAAATCAGATCCACAGACATATGAAGATGTAGTACATGATCCAAGATGGAAAACAACAATGAAAGAAGAATTCAGCTCACTCCAGAAGAACAACACTTGAGAACTGGTTGATCTTCCCCTAGGGAGGAAGCTAATTCAATGTAAGTGGGTTTTCAAGACTAAGTTTGCTGCTGATGGTTCACCTTTGAAATATAAGGCAAGATTGGTATCCAAGGGCTACTCACAAGTACATTTTATTGACTACAATGAAACCTTTGCACCAGTGGCAAAGATGGACTCCATAAGGCTAGCTTTAGCCATTGTAGCTTCGAAGCAGTGGGAGGTACATCAAATGGATGTGAAGTGTGCTTTCCTAAATGGAGATCTCACTGAAGAGATTTACATGCAGAAACCTAAAGGGTTTGTTTCTAATCCATCTTTAGTCTGTAGGTTAAAGAAATCATTATATGGGCTCAAGCAAGCCCCCAGGGCTTGGTATGCCAAGATTGATGGCTTTTCGTTGTCATTGAGTTTTTTTCGATGAAAGTATGATCCTAATGTTTATTTGAAGCTGATTCATGGTTCTTTGATGATTATTGTCTTGTATGTGGATGACCTTCTGATTACAGGAAGTTCAAAGAAAGAGATTGCCTCCTTGAAGGATGCAATGAACCATGCATTTTCTATGACAGATTTGGGATTGCTGAGCCAATTTTTGGGTCTCAAAATTGCTCAATCCCAACATGGAATCAAAGTACATCAGTCCAAGTATTCCTTAGATTTTCTGAACAAGTTCAACATGAAATATTGCAAGCCAAGCAATACTCCTTTCCTTTCAGCAGTTAAGCTTGAAGAAGAAGGTCCTTCGCCTATGGTAAATAATACACTATATAAGCAGTTGATTGGGTGTTTACTTTATCTTACACACAATAGACCTAATCTAGCTTATGCAGTTAGTGTGGCTTCAAGATACATGGATCAGCCTCATGAGATCCACTAGAGAGCAGCCAAAAGGATCCTTAACTTTGTTCAAAGAACAAGAACTCATGGGATCTTATACAAAGCTAAATATGATCTTGATTTGAATGGGTTTACTGACAGTGATTGGGTAGGTGACAACACAGACCAAAATTCAACATCAGGATATGTGTTCATGCTTGTAGAAGGACCAATCATCTAGTCAAGCAAGAAGCAGAGTGCCATAGCACTCTCATCTACAGAAGCAGAGTACAAAGGATTTGTAAATGCAGCAACTCAATGTTTGTGGTTGTAGGAAATACTTGAATGTGGCTTCGAATTAGAGTTTTCAACTATTATCTACTGTGATAATCAGAGCACCATTCGAATCTGCAATGATCCAGTTTAGAGACAGTGAACCAAACACATTGAGATCCATATGCACTACATCAGACAGCTTGTGCATGATGGCACCATTCATCTACTCTTCTGTGCATCTTCAAAACAAGTAGCAGACATATTCACCAAAGTTTTTTGTGAGAAGACATTCAGCAATCTAAAATCACTGCTAGGGATTGTTGATCATGCTGTGAAGCATGATTGATGACAATATTTTCAAATTTTGTTTTATTGTCCATGTTTAAGGGAGGATTTTCCCACTGGGTTTTTGCCTCTTTCCTTGGTTGAATGGACAAGCAGTATGTAAAGGGTGACCAAGACTTGTTGCTAGGCCCTAGATTTTTCTGATATTTACTCATAAATTTAGGCTTAAGGGGGGCTATTAGAATAATCAACCCATAGTTACCTACCTTAGACATTACTTAAATGATTTTTGTCTTATTACCTAGTCTCCTAGATTCCACTCTATGCTAGTTTCCTTCTAAATGTCATAGAAGTCAACACTTGCTAAAAATGAGTCATGGAGTGCTTGGAAAACCTCCTGGAATCCATATTTAGCATGTCTACTTTATTCTAGATCCTCCAAAGCGCATATCTGCTTTTTCTGCAAAGCTGTCTGTTTTATTGAGAATTAAGGCAAAAGGAAAAGCTAGACTAGGTGTAGTTGAATTGTTTTTTTCCCGCATCATCCTCCATCCTTTTCTCCTAATAAAAGCATGTATGAGTTGTCTTTCCATCCCTTATTAGCTTGCCTACTTGACTTTTCCAATTTGTGAGCATCTTAGTGGATTTGGAAACTGCTTTATGAACCTATAGGGGATTTGACTAGATTTAGTAAGCCTACTTTTTGACTATTTCCAATGGCATCCTTATGCATTCGAATCTATCATGTAATTATATATTGCAGTAGTCTATTACTTCACAAGGTTGGATATTGTACACTTATTCAATACAGATTAATGTTATGCTCCAATTTCAGTCTCCTTTGATGTTAATTTTGCATGTTTAATTAGCAATTTTGTGAGTGTAATTGTTCTATCACTTGGGTTCAATTTCCACAAAAGTATGTTTTGTTTGTTTTTGGAAAAGAAACCATGTGTTGTTTTTAAGTGTGGTCTCTATTGTTTTTACTTTTCCCTACTTTTTTTCTTTTGTTTTTCTTTTTCCCTTCCTTTTTTTTCTTTTACTTCTTCTTTGTACTTCTTTTTTTTTAACTTTTATTTTTATTTTTTTTATTTTTATAGTAAAGTCAAAAGACCTAGTTTTGGAGAAACTCCAGAAAATTTGGCAAAAATTCGATAAAAATTCCCAAGAAGGGTCTTTGATACCACTTGAACCGTAAAATACCATTTCTATAGAAAAATCCAACGTAAATAGGATAGAAACTCCATAAATGGATAAATATATGAACAATATATAAGTGATGATATTACAACGAGAATGTTGCTTGTATAAATATCCATGATGGGTTCCCTTTCATAAAGAGACATAACCTTTCATCAAGGTATCTCTTCGTTAAGAATTAGTTATTTAATAATTAGTAGTTATTAATGTTCATTTATTATATTTTTGATCATTACAGTGAGGAAATGAAGCATAGGATGGATGCTCTGGAAAAGAAGACCAAAATTAGACCATTGACAGAGGAAGATGTTCACTATTGTGAACTAGAACATGGAGCCATATTTGGAGAAGATGGTGTAGAAGAGAGACTAGTTGAAAGTCTCATGAACTCTTGGGAGAGTTCAAATCAACAAAAGAATGTGTTGATAAGAGAGTGAATGGGAGATGAAAATATTAATATTTTTGAAATTAATGAATTATGTATGTTTGTAGGAGTAACATGTGATGAACCTTGCAAGTTTATCCTAGAGGTAAAGGAAGAGGAAGAAATATACAAAGACATTTCAAGAAGACAAGATCAGAATTGCATTTTGATGAATACTGAGGCCATGTTGTGTCATGAAGATAACCAAGGAGGAGAACTCACACATTTTGACAATATGATTGATGACAGACATGAAGAAGAAGAAATTAAGGTATCCATTGAGTTAGATATTCTTGAAATTGATGATTTAATTTCATGTGCAGATTTAGAGGAATATGTACGATCATTAGAAGGTTGGATGATGGAAAATGAGTATTGTGTGAAGTTGATAAGTTCAATGGATAATGAATTCATTGGGTTATGTAAAGAAGTGGATATGTTGGAAAACAAGATAGAGAAATAAAGAGTGCATATTCAGACTATTAAATTAAACATAGGAGAAGAAACTACACATTATGATTAACAAGTGAGGATGTCAACCAATAACGACACAATGGAAGGAAATGATAAAAATCCTGAAGATATAAATGAAAAAGGATATGCAGCAAATAGAACAACAAGTTCAGTATAAGGAAATGTATCAACCAAGGGACTACCAATTGGACAGTGAAATAGAGAATATGAGGATGTTGATGGTGAAAGAGTCATGTCCCCATTCCAATAGGTCTACTAGTTGACAATGTTTCACCCACTTACTAGTTCCCTAGGTTGGGGAGGAGGAATTAAATATTTCAATAATGGAGATATGGGACCCAAGAGAACCTTAGTTTATAATTTACATATTAAATTGGGTCATACAAATAATAAATATGGATAAAATAAAGTGGCATTTCTTCATAAGGACATTTGGAGGTCCATGGGGGCCTTGGGTTGCTAGATGCTTCCTTACACATGTCATGACTTAACCCCAAATTTGAAATTATGAGTGATAGAGTGTTCTTGGAAGGTGAAGAGGAGCCAAAAATGAAATATCATGAGCCAAAGGATTCTAATGGGTGAGTAGGAGTAACTCCCCATAGAAGAGGAAGAGTATAGGAAGAAACTAGGTGCCATGTGGAGCTAGATTCCCCGCGCTTTCTGAAAACAATGATGGAAGATTCTATGAAAGTAAGATCTGATTGTAGACCTGATTGCTGAAATATGACACATATGACATGTCAGGGATAAAAATATCCACCAATAGGTAGAATTTTGGAGTTAGATGCAACCATTCGAATTTGGTGGAAGCTGAAGCGTTGAGCAGAAGGCCAAGTGGCATGGAGGTTACTAAACATCAAGGATGAGGTGGAGGAAGCCAATGGGAATGAATTAGATATTGGAGGGACTCTGAAGGGTTATAAAATTATATCATGAGGAATGAGAATGGATTTTTATCATTTGTGAATTTTCCTTTGGCATTTGGAGAGAAATTGCTTGTTCTTTGCACAGTGAGTGCACACTTACCCTGCTAGTGAGCTAATTTTGAGAGAGTGAGATTCTCATCCAAGTTGGACATGGGAGAGTCCATTTAGAAATATAATTTGGAGCTTATTAAGTGTTTTATTGTATATATGAGGCTTCTTCTATTTGTGATCCCTCTTTCCTCCCATTCTCTCAATTTCTACTTATAGATTTCCAAGTTTTTCCATGAAGGCGCACTTGTGTGAATGGTGGTTGCACCCCATGAGTTTAGTTGATTCCAAAGAATGGGTGAATGATTAATTTACCTGTAATATTTTTCTAATATCCTATTTAATTCGAAATCACAATAAATACATGTGCAAATGCCCACATTTCCAAGCTTTATTGTGACTAGTTTCCAAGTGATGATTTTCCCTTTCAATGGAGATTGTGTATCTGATGTATATTGCGACTTGGATCAATGACATATGTTGTTAGTGATATATTTAAATGATTTAAATGGTATTTATTCATATTTATTTTCTTTGAACCATTATATGCACCATTTATGAGCCGGTGTAGAGCTTTTATGTGTCATTTCCCTTAAGCAAATACCATTGAAATTGTGCATTCGTATATGAAAATTTAAAATTCAGTTGCAGAAATATTAAACACAAAAAATGAAAGTAAATTAAGTATAATTACAGTTCCCATAATATTTTCTGAAATTTTGGAGGGACGAATAGGAGTTGGAGAGCCATTTATGCCCATACCCTAGGGGGAATTGCATCATAAATTGCTAGTAATTTTTCCCTTTTTTCCATAATTCCCAATTAGAGTTGCAGATGTCTATGACCTGTCATAGAACCATAAGAGAGTCTCTTTAATATTCCTAATACTCCCTAGACCAGTATCTACCAAATTCGAGACCCTATTGAGCCATTCGAATCCCCCTTGGTCAAAACTATTCAGACAAATTTTCCAAAATTATACCTTTAATGGGAATTTTTGAATTGAGAAATTAAAATTGGTATATAAGCCTGATATTTGCACCTGATAGAGCTATCTATTCATTTTTCTTGACTCTGACCTTCCTCCATTAGAAACTGAGAGTGGAGACCTTAACAGTGAAAGGGAAGAAACTGGAGAAGTGAGTTATTTTTATAAGAAGATTAAGGAAAAACTAGAATTGGGAAATATCTATGACAAACAAAACCATAAATACCTTAAAAAATTCATTAAGAAACCTATGGAAGGCATGCCCAATTTTTTTATGCAAGGGTTAGAATTGTTTTCTAGCCAACTTATGGGAAAGTCCACATTTGGGAGTGGTAGTAGTTCACCCCATGAAGAGACGAAGACCCATGGGGAAGCCATTTTTTCGAATACTGGACCTCATAACAGACCAAACGAGTTTAGAAATCAGAATGGACCTACAATACCTAAGTTCATAGAGTCCAAAGAATTTCCTTACACCACCTATGATATTAAAGAAGCAACAAATGAGTGGCATCAATCCGGGTGATGAGTACAAGAAAGTCCTCCCTTTTGATTAGTACATCAGAGCTTCTATTCAATTCAAGCAAGGAGGAAATGGGAATAGGACATATTATATTAATAAGGAATTAAAGTACACCATTGGAAAAGTAACTATTCCTTCCTTCGATGGTTCCTCACAAATTTCTGCTAGTGCTTGGTTGCAATAATTAAGTGTATATTTTCAGTTAAATCCTATGGTTGAGGTAGATGCATTAAAGATGGCCATTCCGCATCTTGAAGGGGAAGCTAGTGATTGGTGGTTCCATGTTATTAGAACCTTGGGACATAATAAAATTTTGTCTTATTGGGGTTTTCTCCAATGCATTGACGGGAATATTTGAGAGGAAAGACCCTAAATTTCCTTTCAAAGAACTAGCGCAATTGAAGCAAGTAGGAACTCATGAAGCAAATATGTTAGAGTTTGAAAATATTTCAGTAATGGTTTCTGATGTATCTATGTCTAGGTTGGTTTTTTTGTTTACTCAAAGATTGAAATATCCTTTGAGAGGGCTATTGAAAGTCCGCAAGCCAACCACATTGAAGGATGCCATGAATTTGACAAGGGATTTGTAGAATGTGTTTCCAAGAACCAAATATCCTCCTAAGCCAAATTTCCCTTCCAAGTTCAAAGAAGGTAAGAAAACATGGAAAAAGGATCCTATACCAAAGAAAATAAAGGAGGACAAACCAAATAATATCTTATAAGAAAAAGGCTATGTTTTACATGCCAACAACCTTGGGTCCGAGGACATAGATTTGCCCAGGGGAAGGCACATTATATTGAAGATTTTTTTGAATATGATGAAGAGGAGGAGGAGGAGGAAGAGGAAAAAATTGTAGCCCAAGAAGTGGGGTATAAAATAGCTGAAGAAGAACAACCCACTCTTGATACAAGAAAAATTGCAGCACTTTCGGGTGTACCTGGATTCCACACCTTGAGGCTCAAGGGTAGCATACAAGGCCAAAAGTTCACAGCTCTAGTGGATGGTGGAGCCACTCACAACTTCATAGAGGCAGCCTTGGTGGAAAGGAGAAATTTTGAATCTAAATGTTTTGATGGTTTCACATTCATCATTCCAGGTAACAATTCTATGGACTGCACTAAATGGATTCCAAAGCTTCAAATTACTCTAGTAAATTATACTATCACTGGAAATTTTTATGTAGTGAATGTGGATGATACTAATATGGTTTTGGGAGTAAAATGGTTGTATTATTTGGGGGAGAATACAATGAATTATCAATTCCCTAAAATAAGGTTGAAAATTTCGGAAGGGAAACCCATCTTGTTGAGAGGAATGCACACTTACCCAAATCAAGTGGTACCTTCTTACAACACGAGGTATATTTTGAGGCATCAAAACATAGAATGGGATTCTGAATGTTTAATTACATATCCTAAAACTCACTTGGATATTTCCAAGCATCCTAAGGATATAGAGAAACTATTGAGTAAGTATGATAAGGTTTTTGGAGGCCTCACCCCCAGGGAAACAACCAGTTAGGGGGTGGAGCATAGAATTGAGTTAGAGATAGGAACACAACCTATAAAAATGCAGTTTTATAGACATCCCAAAAGGATTAGAGACAATATTGAATATTCCATCAAAGAACTCTTGGAGTTGGGTGTCATAAGGCCTATTTCTAGCCCATTTGCCTCTTCAGTTGTGATGGTTAAGAAGAAAGATGGAACCTTGAGAATGTGCATTGATTTTAGATTATTAAACAATAAGAAAATAAAGAATGGATACACCATTACAAGGATTGATGAGCTCCATGGGTCCATGTTCTTCTCAAAGACTGACCTTAGAGATGGTTATCACCAAATTCGAATGAGAGAAGAAGACATATCGAAGACTGCTTTCAGATGCCATTATGGTCTTTTTGAGTTTGTTGCCATGCCATTTGTCTTCAAAAATGCACCTGACACATTCCAATCATGCATGAACAATATCTTCCACAAGAAAATTTGTATTTTTGTACTAGTGTTCTTTCATGACATTCTTATTTACAGTAAAACTTGGGAAGAACATTTGCATCACCTAGAAGAGGTATTAAAAATTCTGCATGATCAATCTTTGTTTGCTAAGCTATCAAAATGTGAGTTTGGTTTAGCAGAGATCTTATATCTTGGACACATCATTGGTCAAGATGGTGTGAAGGTGGTTATGGAGAAAATATGATCCATTTTAGAGTGGCCTCGTCCAAAAAGTCTCACTGAATTAAGAGGATTCATTGGAATTCGCACCTACTATAGAAAGTTTGTGAAGGGGTTCTCCCAACTCACGTCACCTCTCAATTTTTTGACAAAGAAACATGCTTTCCAAAGGCATGAAGGGGCTGAAAAATATTTCCAAATAATGAAGGAGGTAATGAGCAGTTGTCCTATTCTAGCTTTGCCTAATTTTTCTAAACCATTTGTCTTGGAATGTGATGCATCAGGGGAAGGCATTGGAGCAGTCCTAAAACAAGGAAAACACCCAATAGAATTTGAGAGTAGGAAGCTACACCACACAAGAAGATTTACTCCATTTATGATAAATAAATTCCAGCTATCATGCATGCTTTGGTCAAGTTTGGACAATACTTGGTGGGAAACAAATTTGTGGTCAAAACTGACCATAACAACTTGAGGTACTTCCTCACTCAAAAAAATATAAATGAAAGGAAACAAAAGTGGGTGAGTAAGATTCAAGAATTTGAATTTGATATTGAGTATGTGAAGGGAAAAAATAATGTGGTAGCTGATGCTTTATCTAGAGGACCTTCTATCTCTCTAATGGAAGTAGAAGAAAATTGGAAAGCCACATTAGAGATAGAGTATGCCAAGGATAAATTTTCTTGTGAAATTTTTGATGGGACTAACCAATATTATAGGTATAAGGTGTTTAAAGGAATCATATAATACAAATATATAATCTATTTGGTCCCTAATTTGAGATTGAAAGAGGAAATTTTAAAGAAAGCTCATGACTCTCCTCTAGCAGGTCACCCCAGTTTCTTCAAAACATACCGAATGTTGAGGAAGCATTAGAGAGAATTTGATGTCAAAAATGGGCCTCCTAAGAGATGTACTACAAAAATATAAGATATATTAAAATATTATGAGTTAGGGGTTTTATGGGGTAGGTATATATGACAACTCACCTCCCACACTACTTTTTATGCACAATATAAATAACCATGGTTGAGTTACTTTTATAAATTGACTATAAATAAAATTAAGAAAATAACTCTACAATGATGTGACTAAGATTCATTGTAAATTCCCAAAAAATTATTGTCCTTTAGCATTTATTTGTCTTGAACTTATAAATAAAATTAAACAAAAATGAATTTAATTTATATGCATAACTAACATATTTTTTTCATATAAATACCATTCATGAATTTATTTATTTTTTAAAGTACAAGATTTAATATATATATATTAGTTTGACATTATGATATTAAATACAATTGAGTGAATATATAATTTAAAATTAAAAAACATGAAAATGACAATATATTATTTTATAAAAAAAATGTGAAAAGACATTTTTATTAATTATGAGTACTTTACTTGAAAATGACAATAATATTATTTTGATGAGAAAGTGAATTGTGAGTACTTTACTTGAAAATAACAATAATATTATTTTATGAGAAAGTGTGAAATGACTTTTATTGTGAGTACTTCACTTTATGACTTAAAAGTACTTGTACCACTACCTTGGTTAACTATGGGTTTTCATCCACCATAGAAAATGTGACAAATAATCATTCTTAACTCATGCAATGCCACCTCAACCATGGGGGATGATGTCATCTACTAGAATGTAATTGGTTGATTTTTATAGTACATTTTGGTCCTTTTGAGGCCCATTTTTGACCTCAAATTCTCTCTAATGATATTCTCATGGAAAGGGATGAATGCCCCACATGTCAGAAAAATAAAGTGGAGCACACTCATATAGTTGGTCTCTTACATCCCTTTCCTATTCCAGTATGAAAATGGGAGAGAATTTCTATGGACTTTATTACTGGTTTGCCCAGAGTATTTGGTAAGGATTACATATTTGTGCTGGTGGATAGACTCAATAAGTTTGCTCATTGATTTGTTGTTAATACCACTTCCACTACTGCACAAGTGGCTGAACTCTTTTTTAAAGAATTTTTTAGATTGAATGGGCTTCCTAAGAGCATTGTTAGTGACATTGATAACATATTAATTGAGTGCATTTTGGAAAGAACTCTTCAAAATGGTGGGGAAAAATTTGTCACCTAGCACAATATATCATCCCCAAACTGATGGCCAAACAAAGAGTGTGAATCAATGGTTGGAAGGATACTTGAGGAACAATGTTAGTGGGCAGAAAAAAGCATGGATAAAATGGTTGCATTTGGGTGAGTTTTGTTACAATACTACTTTCCATATGTCCATTGGAATGTCTCCTTTTAAAGAACTTTATGGTTATGATGCATCCACTTTTATTGACCACATCTTTTATGATAGTAGAGATCAAAAGGCCAAGGATTGGATTGAATAAAGTCAAGATATATTGAAATTTTTGAGAGATAACTTGCAAGATGCTCAAAATCAACATAAACAATATGCATACCAACATAGAGTGGAGAGAAAATTACCAGTGAATGACTTGGTGTATTTGATGTTGCAGCCATAGAAACAAACCACCATAAAGGGTAAAGTTTCAGAAAATATCAAGCCAATATTTTATGGTCCCTACATAGTGATTCGAAAAGTTGGGGAAGTGGCCTATCAATTGGAGCTTCCCATGGGAAGCAAAATTCATAATGTATTTCATGTTCCTTGTCTAAAGAATATTATAGGGAAGAAAGTTTCAGTTTCAGATACTTTACCACCTTTGGATGATGAAGGAAAAGTTTTTCTCATTCTAGAAAAAATCTTGAGAACAAGGGAGAAAAGACTACGAAGTAGAACAATAAAAGAAATTTGGTACAATGGAAGGATTTTCCTAGTGAATAAGCTACTTGGAAAGATGAAATTTTTTTGTAGCATCCAATATTGGCATTTATTGATGATAAGCAATATTTGGTGGGGAGACTGTCATGTCCCTATTACAATAGGTCTTCTAGTTGACAATGTTTTGCCCACCTACTAGTTCCCTAGGTTGGGGAGGAGGCATTAAATATTTCAATAAGGGAGATATGGGACCCAAGAGAACCTTAGTTTATTATTTACACATTAAATTAGGTCATACAAATAATAAATATGGAGAAAATAAAGTGGCATTGCTTCATAAGGACATTTGGAGGTCCATGGGGGCCTTGGGTGGCTAGATGATTCCTTACACATGTCATGACTTAACCCCAAAATCGAAATTATGAGTGATGGAATGTTCTTGGAAGGTGAAGAGGCATAAAATTACATATCATGAGTCCAAGGATTCGAATGGGTGAGTAGGAGTAACTCCCTGTAGAATAGGAAGAGTCTAGGAAGAAACTAGGTGCCATGTGGAGCTAGATTCCTTGCGCTTTATGACAATAATGATGGAAGATTCTATGACAAGTCAGACCTGATTGCAGGCATTATTGATGACATATGACAAATCTGAAATTACAGGGCTAAAAATATCCACCAATAGGTTGAATTTGGGAGTAAGAGGAAACCATTCGAATTTGGTGAAAGCTGAAGGGTTGAGGAGAAGGCCAAGTGGCATGGAGGTTACTAAACATCAAGGATGAGGTGAAGGAAGCCTATGGGAATGAATTAGACCTTGGAGGGACTTATAAGGGTTATAAAAATATGTCATGAGGATGTAAATGGATTTTGATCATTTGTGAATTTGCCTTTGGAATTTGGAGAGCAATTGCTTGTGCTTTGCACGGTGAGTGCACGCTAACCCTGCTAGTGAGCCAATTTCGAGAGAGTGAGATTATAATCCAAGTTGGCCATGGGAGAGTCCATTAAAAAATATAATTTGGAGATTCATATAGTGTTTTATTGCATATAGTATGCTTCTGCTGTTCGTGATCCATATTTCCTCCCATTCTCTCAATTTCTACTTCTAGATTTCCAAGTTTTTCCATGAAGGCACACTTGTGTGAATGGTGGTTGCGCCCCATTGAGTTCAGCTGATGCCCAAGCATGGGTGAATGATTCATGTCTCTGTAATATGTCTCTCATATCTTTTGTAAGTCAAAATCAAAAGAAATACATGTGCAAATGTCCACATTTCCATGCTTTATTGTGACTAGTTTCCATGTGATGCTTTTCCCTTTCAATGGAGATTGTGTATTTGATGTATATTGTGACTTAGATCAATGCTATGTGATTTTAGTGATATATTTAAATGATTTAAATGGTATATATTCATATTTCTCTGTTCTGTACCATTATATGCACTATTTATGAGCCAAAGTTAAGTTTTTATGTGTCATTTCCCTTAAGCAAATATCACCGAAATTGTGCATTCGTATATGAAGATTTAAAAATCATTTGAAGAAATATTAACCACACAAAATTATAGTAAATTATGTATAATTACAGTCCCCATACTCTGTTATGAAATTTTGGAGGGTCGAATAGGAGTTGGAGAGCCATTTCTGCCCATACCCTAGGGGGGATTGCATCATAAATTGCTAGTAAATTTTCCCTTTTTTCCATCATTCCCAATTTGAGTTGCAGATGTCTATGACCTATCAGATAGTCAATTTAATAGTCCTAATAATCCACACATCAGTCCCTACCAAATTTGATACCCTATTGAGCCATTCTAATCCCCCTTGGTCAAAACTAGTTAAGACAATTTTTCCAAAATTCTGCCTTTATTGGGAATTTTTGAATTGGGACATCACAAGAAGTGTCTCATAGAAGACATGAAGAGAAAAGTATTATTTACACCAACATATCAAGGAAAAAAAGCAGCAGCATGAGACATATGACATAAGAATATTTCATAAGCAAATCCAGTGGAGCATTTGAGTTGAAAATATGGAAACCAGGAGAACTAAAGATGACAAAGACAAAACAACATGATGAGATGAATGAGAATCTATATAAAAAAGTTTGGGATCCTGGAATAATGAAGAATGAATACTACAACCAGGAGGTCATGTTTCTTTCTACCCATGGAGTCTGACGCAGGAGCATTCTGCTCTCCATCCAAGTACAAGTCAAATGTTTGGACTAGACCTAGAAGGGGTCTTCATTTTCTGAATTAATAGTCCTGGAACTATTATATTGTAAATAAACCTATGTTTAAGTGTGATTATAGATGGGTGATGAGTCATTTAGGAGAATCACTAGGTGAATGGATGAGTCATACGATATGATTAAGAGTTTTCCTTATTTAGAATTAATTAGTAGATCATTGAGAATTTATTGGATCTTAACTAGGATTGGTTTCAGAATCCTTTTGTATATATGTATGAAAGCATACAAGGAAAAAATATAGAGCTAGAAGTAGTAAAAGAGTAGACAAACAATGTAAATATCGCTAAAGGGTGGCCAAATCAAGGAGAAATCAGGCCAAGATAGCTGGTCATGTTTGTACTAAACCTAAGAGGATCAAAACATAGATTCTAGATCGATGTAAATATACAGATTTCTTGAGTTGAGTGAAGGAAATCGTATTTCACTATATCTCTATGTAATTGCAGTTCTTTCTAAGTGTATGATTATATGAATTGAATGATTGATTAATCTTTGTTAATGGTTAATAGATTTGTGTGTACTGTATTCTATAAATTAGGGATTTTGAGGTTAAATAAGACGTCTAAGCAATCATTGTATATGGTTTCTTGTGTAAATGATGTGTTTGCTATTTAAACCCTTGGATCGAAGCCTCAGATGAATGAAATTACAGAGTTGCATGAAGGATGAGGCTATAGATGCTAGGACAAATCCAATGAAGAAGATCAAGTCCGGATAAAGGTAGATCGAGTTGATTGATTGAACCTTTGATCAATCAACGCAAGATTATAGAGATTACATTCAGTTCATTCGATAGAGATTTGGATGATCCATATTAAAGGAGAAAAGATAGATTGACGATAGGGAAAGAGATCATGAAGTGAACATGCATGGGAGATAAGGGATCCACAAAGAAAAATGAATTTTCACACTTGATCAAAGATCAATGGCCAAGAAACATTCCGCAAAAGATCGATGGTTCTCAAGAGTTGTGGAAAGATACTTGCGGGAGGAAAATTGTGGAATCCCATTTTTGGGAAAAGTGGGAAGGTGTATCTGTAATCCGATTGCGGACAGTACCGTTGCAGCCGCAGGATTGCGGAAGTCAGTTTTTCAAAATTGGGATTTGCATACCTGCAACTCGCAATTGTAGAAAGGAGCTTGCAGAAATGTTGTTGCAGAAACTAAGTTGCGGAAACTCAATTGCAAAAATTGAGTTGCGGAAACCGATTTACGAAAACCTGGATTGATGGAATAATCTTGCGGTAGAAGATATTAATTAATAATTTCTACTAATTAGGATCTATAAGGCCAACTAACCGTTAGTCTAACATTACTCCCTACTCTGGTTAATTATGCTTTTTCCTATGGATATTTTAGTGATGGTATTAAGCGGTCATCAGACTTGGGGAATCATTCTATGATTTGATTTCTAGAATGTATGAAGGGGCATGCTCATAATTGAATAGGTATGTGGAAAATTGTAGGAAACATATGTCCAAAGTTTATTTTTGTATCCAAATTTTTTTAATGTACATCAAAATCTGGCATTAAACTATGCGTTTTCCAAGTTATCTAAACCTTCTCAATCCGTGCAACATGCCTCACTTTTCATTCATACCACCCCAAGGTTTATGTAGTTTGATGTCCTCATCAAATTGATGATTATATATGCAAGTTAGGTAAACTGTACATAATATTTACAATTAATTATCTAAATGAGTAGTCATATATATTAATAACTTACTATTTAGTTTGAGATAATGTGTTTCACGAAATGATTTGCAGGTGGAATCATGATGTTTTTTTTGTTGTAGGAATATACCAGAGATTGTAGAGATGTTGCAATTTATAGAAAACCGCTGCTTCTTTTGTTTCGGTAGTATGCTATCAGTGATGCAATCATTGATATTGAAGTGATTTATTAATCACTTTGATCAAAATATGTTACAATGCATTAATGTTAATAATAAATGATTTTTTCTATTTTTTTTCTTCAGATTAGGGATTACCTTGTTGAAGGTTTTCAGTACCCAATTTGTATTAAAAGCCTCGAAAGAGGTTTTCTCCTAAGAATTTATTTCTTTTATAGGTCGACAGATCACCTTAGATGAGGTGTTCAATTTGCTAACCTGTCTCAGACGCTTCATGGGAAGTTTTCATCTAAGTCTTTTTTCTCTTTTTTTTATTTGTTATTTCTTATATTTTTAACTTTCAAAGTGATTTAAGTCATGGAAGGACATTGTTTCACTATTAAGAGATGTAGTTATGCTATCTTCAATGTCTCGATTAATTTTGTTCCAGGGAGAGGATTCTTATAAATTTTAAATCGATGGCCATTTACCAATGTTGGTACTTGATCTTCATCTATTGTTGATATCCTAACCAATCCATCTTCATATATGATGTCAGTATGATAGGGTCCCAACCATCTATTCCTTAATTTTCCTTTAAAATATTTGAACCTTGAATCATAGAGTAAGGCCCAATCTCCTTCCGTGAAATCCTTGGTCTTTATGAATTTTTCATGACATATCTTCCTTTGATGTTGGATTTCTTATGTGCAATGTAAGGCTTGTTGTTTGAGTTCATCTAAATGGCTGAGTTGGAGTATTTGCTCAAATGGATGATTCGATTAACAAGTTTAACTAGTGGATTATCAATCAAATACACTTTAAATATCTTAGGGTAGTTTATTACACCTATATGAAAGTATATATTCACAAGATGATAAATATCTTATACTTTAATAAAAAGGATTTAGTAAACCATTTAAAGAATTAACCATCAAAGATAAGTAAACCATTTAAATAATTTACCATAACCATAAAAAACGTTTTACTTAGTCATATTCCAAAAACGTTTTACTCAAGCATTAAAATATTAAATTCACTCCAAAAAGTTTTTATTTAGGCATGGAAGATTAAACTTAGTCAAAAACATTTTTACTTAGGAATGGGGGATTAAAATTAGTTAAAAACAACTTAGTTCGAATCGTTTTTACTCAGGCATGGGAAATTAAATTCAGTCCAAATTCGAATCGTTTTTACTCAGGCATGGGAAATTAAATTCAGTCCAAATAGGTTTTACTTTTTTTAATTTTTTTTTACTTTTTTTTTTAATTTTTCAGTAAAAAAAAATAGTTCCCTAATATTCTATTGAATCAAAGGCAACCTTGGACATCATCAAAACTACTGTCCATACCCCAATGGGTCAGAGAGAACAATAAATATTACATTTCAATGTAGTTCAAAACAAAAATATAACTATACCCAAGATGAGAAAAAATACTATCAGCACCTGGGTATCAATACATGAAAATGTCCTCTCATAATTGAGCAGTATAATCATTAGTCAGAGAATGTCCATAAAGAACATAACAAGAGCCCAGACACCTTATCCAAATCATGCAAGTGACTCTCAAAATTCCTGTAACTGCTGCTTAGCATAACCAGAAATAACTCAAAAAAAGTCCATGAGATAAATATCTGAAATAGAATGAGCAAATTCTAAAAAATATGGAGTGAGACTTCCCCAATAAACTCATCATCATAAGATTCAGTAAGTAAGAGATGACCAGGAGCCATACACAACCCCTCCTTGGATAAGATGTCTTCCCTCTTGTTATGTTCCCTATAGACATGACTGAAATCACCCCAGGTGAATGAGGACATGAGTAATCTGGTGTTGTAGCACCAAGCCTCAAGGTTCACCATGTCAAGGGTGGATTCCCCCTTTGCCCAATTTATAGTCACCAAGGAGTCACCAAAGATATGTAGGTAAGGTAGCTCAATATATTTGCTGACTCGTAATGATTCCCAAAGTGCTAAAAGTTCTGCTCTAGTATTAGTACTGCTCCCAAATCCAAGCTTAATAGCAAAAAAATGGTGATCATTTAACCAAATACATATACCCGCTCCTCCAATGAAGTTTTCTGTAGCTCCATCAAAGAAAACCATAGGATATTTTGCATCAGGAGGCTCACCAATGTCACAAGTTTTATTCCTTGATTTCTGCAGTACCTTATATGAATTTACCTCATCAAGGATATTATGTGAGAGACTGGCAATGTTAGGAATCAGATCTTCAAATAAATTATGGTCCCTAGCCTTCCAGATATTCCAGATGAGAAAAAGAGGCAAGTACTGGAGGTTTCCACCCTTTGATACCCAGTTTATGAGATTTTCCATAAGGGTTGGAGCAGACCAAAGTAGGTGAACATCAAATAGACAATTGAGACCCCGTATCAGCTTCTTAACGAAGGGGCAGCCAACAAAAAGGTGTTCCACTGTTTCAGCATTCCCTTTGCACAAACAACACCTATTGGGACTGTGCCAACCTTTCTTGCACAGAGTATCCCAAGTGTTAATTTTCATATTACAAGTTAGCCAGATAAAACACTTCAATTTTTGACGAATATTTAGGTGCCAAATCTTTAAAAGGAAATCATTGGCCATGAATGTCCAATGTTCAAAGACAATAAGATCATATGCTCTTTTGGATGTCACTATACCCAACTATTTGTCATACATCCAAAGAAGAGTGTCTTCAGTAGTCCCAATCCTTATACCACCATGAGTCAAGCCTTTGACGTATGAACACCATTGATCAGTGCAATCACCCCTAAGTACAGATTTGATGCAGTATACTAGTTGGAACCATCAAAACCACAAACATCCAATTTTTGTGCCTGAGCAAGATTGGATATCCCCAGATCATTAAGGTAATCTCTAAGCTCCTCAGATAATAGATACTGCGAGTTAATCCCAGCAATAGGGTCCCCTCCTAGCCAAATATTTAAACCATTCCCCACCTTCCATCCCAACTGACAAGTAATCCACTCAATTATCCTAATAAAACCATTCCAGAAGTAAGAAGTTCCAGTAACATTGAAATTTCAGGCTCGAATCCAGTCTTCTAAGGATCCGTTCTTGGAGTATTTATGGGCAATTGTTCTGCTCCAAATACCAGTACCATTAAGTAGCTGCCACATACATTTCAGTCTCAATGATATTCCAAACGATTCAAGGATCTTTATATCCCGACCACCATATTTAGTAGGGGAGGAGACAGTTTCCCAATTGACCAGATGAGAATTCTGATGTTCAATAGAGGACCCACACAAGAAGGAGAAAATAGGTCTTCTAAGTAAATTCAGAATAGATTTAGGACATCTAGCCAATGCAAACCAGTAGACTGCCAACCCTGTGAGAACAACTTTAATAAGTACCACTATACCGCCAAGTGAGAGTAACCTGTAGATCCATTTTTGGATCTTTTTCTCAAATAAATCAATCATCCAACACCAATTAGAGGTACGATACCCCAATGGTTTCAAGCAGTATCCCAAATACTTAAATCCTGATGTAAGTGGTTCCATTTTGAAAGGGAGCAACTCCGTAATTTTTCTTCTAATATCATCATCCACGTTCTGATAGAGAAATGATGACTTTTCCAAGTTGACAGTCATCCCCGAAGCCGAGCAAAATAAGTCCAGTGCATATTTATAAGCACTCCACTCACCAATAGTTCCTATACCAATTAATATAACATCATCAACAAATAACAAGTGTGTTATTGACAGATTAGGTGAGAACTGGAAACCCTTTATGAGACCTTTTAGCTGTGCATCCATAATAATTCTGCTGAGACTCTCAATAATCAGTATGAATAATAGGGGGGACAAAGGGCATCCTTAATGAATTCCTCTGGATGCAGGAAAAAAGTCTGAGGGGGACCCATTAACTAAGACACCAAAGCATGAGCTAGATACACAGCCCATAATCCAATTCACACCCAATAGGGGAATGCCAATCTGAATAAGCAGAAGTCTAAGAAAAGTCCAGTTTACTCTGTCAAAATCTTTAACCAGGTCAAGTTTTAAAACCATGACACTAGAATTCTTAGTCTTTATAGAGTGTAATAATTCCTGGGTAATGCCTATAGGTTCAGTAATATGCCTATCCTTGAGAAATCCAAATTGTTGAGCAGATATATACCTGTTGAGGATTGGCTTCAGTCGAAGGGAAACAATCTTAGAAATGACCTTGTAGACCAGGTTACATAAAGAGATGGGATGGAAGTGAGCAAAGGTGGAGGGCTTCTCACACTTAGGTATCAGAGTCAAGAAAGTAGAGTTTATAGCCCTAGATATTTTCCCATGGGTTCTAGCCTACTCAACAGCCAAGACCAGTTCATCCCCAACATGGTCAAAAAATGCCAGGAAGAACTCAACTGGCCATCCATCAGGGCTCGGGCTCTTATCCTTCTTAAACCCTTTTAGTATAGCTTCAACTTCCTGGATCGATATGGGCTTAAGGAAACAATCAATATCTTCATCAATAGTCATATTCAGGAAAAGTCTGATAACTCTAAGTTGGTCAGCAATATTAGAGGACTTTTCATCACCAAAAAGATCACTAAAGTGCTATTTTCCAAGCATCTTTAGTGCAGGGTCCTTAGAAACAAGATTACCATCCTTATCATTAAGAGACCAAATAGTTTTAGTATTTCTTCTAGCAGATGCATATGAGTGAAAAAATTTCATGTTTGCATCCCCTTCCTTTATCCATTGGACTCTGATTTTCAATCTTTGAGTGGTAAGCTCATGGGCCTAGTATTTTCCTTTCCTAGCTTGAAGGATTTTCAATTTATCAGCATTGAAAGCAGATAAGAGACCAGAATCGTCAATTAAGATATTTGAGATACCTTCATTAATATCCAAGATTTGCTGCTTCCTTTCATGGTTCTTCACCCTCTCCCAATCTTTAACAGTACATTTGAGTCTACGCAACTTAAGAGTAAGGGCATCCATATGGCTATAATCATCCATGTCCAGAGGGGTCTTCCACGAAGAAAGGTCCAGATGAGAAAAGTATTCCTCCAAAAGCCAAGCCCCATTAAATTTAAAGGGCCAACATTGAGAGCACAGTTTCGTGCCCCACTCCAGGTAAATAGGATAGTGATTAGAGACATCAGTAGGGGTAGCCCAAGTTCTGTAGAAAGAAAGGAAAGGGAGAAGAAATTCAGATAGAAGAAACCGGTCCATCTTTTTACTAATGCCTGCCTCTCCTGAGGGCCCATTTCTCCAAGTAGGGCCAGGAAGATTCATAGAGAGGTCCACCAGATTGTTACAGGAAATGACCTGAGAAAAAAAAGGAGCCAAGGGGTCAATCCTAGCCTTGCTTCCCCAGACTTCAGAATATGAGATGGTAAAATTGAGGTCCCCAGCCAAAAGTAAATTAGGTAATCTAAGTAGTCCACCCGCCACCAAGTTATTCCAGTAAATAGTTATTTGAGTGTAGGGCCCGTAGAAATTAATAACAGTAAAAGTCTCAGACAGACCTTTAAAGGTTGCTTTAAGAATGATACCAGCCAAAGAAGTGAAAGCTTTACAACGGACCAAGTGGGGGTTCCAGCCTGCAAGTAGGCCTCTAGAAAGGACCGATGCATCAGATGCACACAATTCTCAACCAGGTTTTAGTTTGGAAAATAGAAGAAGAGATTGGGAGTAACAACACATAGTCTCTCGAATAAGAATCATATCAGGGCTTAATTCAGAGAATAATCTACCAAGGGATTTTTGTTTGGTAAGACCTCCAAACCCTCGAATATTCATGGACAAAATTTTCATGGGGAAATAGGCTCAGCAGGTGTGCTTGCTCTAAGAACCTATGAGGGAGAAGGAGAGATGTGGGTTTGTCTAGCCGCATTCTTGAGTCTAGTCGAAAGAGGAGTATAAACCCACGTAACCCCAGGAGCCTCCAATGGTGGTTTCTTGGATTTTATGATGGTCACATTTTTAAAACGGATAGAGTCCAAGGGTAAAGTGGAAGGGGAGATATGAGTTTTATTAGAAAATATCGAGAGAGCTGTAAGGAGTGAGGGATCCTAGAAGGCCGGAGCTTCAGGAGGACTAGATGAAGAGATAATAGGCATGGGTACAATGCTTTCAGGTGGGGACAAAGGGGGAGTAGATGATAAAGAGGGGGGAGAAGAGGATAGAGGGAGAGAAGGATAGTGATCCAAAGTGAAAGGAGGAGGTCCATCAACAACTATACGCTCTGAGGAAGAAAATGGCTCCAATACAGTAGAATCCTCAAGGTTCCCCACAGGGCCAGAGCAGGAGTGAAGGGCAACAACTTCCATATCTTCAATATACATCAGCTGACCTTTTGAAAGATTTTTAAAGGTAGAAGGTGAAGATGAAGCATAGATAATATCAGTAGACTCCTCCAGAGGTACATCAGGGTAAGGTGTGACAGCAGGAAGAGGTGGGTTAGGTACAGGTAAGGAATTATAACCACTCCTAGCAGGATTACCTGTGAAGGCGATGACAAGTATTCCATAGGTGTCCAGTTTCATGACAAAAATTACACCTAAACGACCAAGACTTTAGCCATCTGTTTGTTAAAAATAAGATGGAAGTATTTTTCAAGAGCAACAAAATGCCCAATCAGGTTAGCCAGAGCAGCAAGGATATCCTTATTCCAAAGAGGATATGGTAAAGCAGGAAGAAGTACCCAAAGGTGTCTAATGGTCACCCTTTCAGTGAGAGGGTCGAACCCCGAGTGCCACCGATTTAAAACTAAGGAGCCATCCATAACATGCCATAGGTTTCCAAGGATCAGAGAAGCATCCGACTCTTTAATAAAAACAATTACCAACCATCTGTTAGCAAGGAGGCTTATAGAAGGTACATAATGTATGAGAGGCTTCCAATGAGTGGTTTCCCATTTGGCCCAACCCTCCTTCAACAAAGAGCAGTACACCAGCCTACCTATAAGAGCCCTATGGTACAGAGTCTCAACCTTATCCATAAATACATCATGCCCAAGAACGAAGAGGGGTTTTAATTCGAGAGCCTTAAGGGCTTTGGCCTTCCGATGAGAGGAGATTTTATGGCGACCCTTTCTAGGGTGAAGAGTCCCAGTATCATCAGCCAAGACACCCATGTTATGGGAAAGAGCACCAGTGGAGCCCAGTCGCAGACAAGGGACCCAGATGCCAAGCCAACCCCCATGAAGCAGTAGGGCGGGAAACAAAACCAATCACTCCAAAAAGAAACAAGAAGACAGCTAAATCATACAGGTCGAAAAACCTAATAGGATAGGCATCTGAGGTGAGACAAGGGACCCAGCCCTCACCTAAGACAACATCGAAAGTCCCACAGACAGAAACCCAATGTAAAAACCACAACGAGGGTAAAGATAGGCAGGTGAAATAGAGATTTCGACCATGAGGATACCAAGGTGACCAAAACGAAAATAGATAAAAAATTCCCACTTTTTACAACATGGTTGGTACTAACCCTCGGTTGAGGGTGAACTCCATGTGGGGTTAGCGTCTATCAAGCTCGTAAACCCTAGAAAGGGTTAACATCTAAGCACTCGACCAGAACCTTAAAAAAGTAAAGAAAGGTTTAGAGAGTAGCAGGAATACCTGGAGTCAGGATAGAACTGACAATGGAGAGGAGACCGAAAACCCAGGAATGCTGTCAGCATAGTTCCTTAAGGTTCTGCAGAGGGTTCAACATCTTCTAACGAATCTTCGGTATCCTGCAACAATGGAACCGCGAAGGAGATATCCATGACTAAGTGGCACCGGAAAAAACCACAGCACTTGAAAGCAGAGAGGTGTCGAAGATCCCCGAAACTTAGTCAACTATGACATAAACGACAGGCCCTAGAAATCCCGGTCGCACCGAAGGTTCCAATGCGGTTGGGTGCAGCAAAAAACCCTGGGTCAACATACCCATGTGGAGAAACAGACCCAAAAGGTGAGATAAAATTATTGGTTTCCTGACACCATCAACCAGGTCAACTTTTAGCACTCAAAGGTATCATACGTTGGTAAGCACGGAATTGGGAGGGTAAACTAAGTCCAAATTGTTTTTAATCAGACATGGGTGTTTAAACTAAGGAATAGCAGATTAAAACAGGTAAACAAAATATTTTTACTAATGCGTTGGATATTAAACTCAGTCCAAAACATTTTTGCTCGGGAATGAGAGATTAAACTCGGTCCAAAACATTTTTATTCAAGCATGGGAGATTAAACTCAACCCAAATAGTTTTTACTCAGTAATGGGATATTAAACTTAGTCCAAATCATTTTTACAGGCATGAGAAATTAAACTCAGTCAAAAATTGTTTTTACTTAGGCATGGAAGATTAAACTTAGTCCAATTAATTTTTACACATAAAAAGATCAGGAAACCAAGGAGCTCATTCCCCTCTTTAACCAGGGATTCCTTCCATAACGAGGGATTCCCTCCCCCTAAGGAGCTCATTCCCCTCTTTAAAGCGAGTAGCCATTTTAGAATAGAAAACCCTTAATTTCTATTTTAAGACAACTAATTGTTTTAGCTCAATTTATCTTAGGATAAATTTTTTGGGCTTAGTTTTAATTTTAGCCAACTTATAAATTAATCTTAGTTTAGCTTTAACTAATTTAACTGAATGTAATCATCTGAATTAAACTTATGATACTTTTTATTTTAACTTTACTTTAGCTAACTCAACTAGTTAGCTTTAAATTTAACAATCTTCAAGTATGTTAACTTAATGATTTAACTTACTTTTAGCTAACTCAATCAGTTATCTAATTTCAACAACCTTTAACTTAAGATAATTAATCTTAAGTTAACTTAACTAATTATATTATTCTTCTTTAACTCAATTATCTTGAGATAATAAATCTTGAGTTTATCTTATTAACATGAGTATTCTTTGGGCATCCTTTACCGAGACCAAGATATCAATGACATCTCTACTAACTTCTTAATTTTACTTATTATCATTTAGTAGTAATTATCCTCATTCTAATTGTTAAGTCTTAGGTGTTTGTTAGTTCTCTGCAACCACTACAAGTTTATTCCACCACATCCCCACCTATGACTAACCTTTTAAGTCATAATTTATGTGTCACTTATAAAATTAAGTGTTGTCATAGTTAATTATCCTTGTTAAGTGCTTGCACCACCAAGATGACACCTATAATCATCTCATGGATACCTAGCCATTCAAATTTTCACACCCTAGTGGATTCCACACCCCTATCGTTTTAGTCGCATCAAGTCTTTAGTCTCATAAGTCTACAATTTACAATACAACTTAGGAATTCACAATCATGCTTATAGATTTTTACCTATGGAGCCCTTTCTTGAGATACTTTCCATGAGAGGGTACATAATTTCACTTTTGGTGACAAGTATAGGGGCAAAGAAGTGGGATATTACAACTATGTTGTATCTCTCTTTGTAAGTGAAATGCTAAGGGAAAGTCCTTGTGAGTAAGTAATTTGCTATATCAACAAACCATGGAGTATCTTCAAAAATGGGAAAAAGGTGGTCATCAGGGAATGCATCATCTACCAACTCTTTCTTTGCAACATGATTTAGTATAGACTAGAAATCTGCTACAACATTATGCTTTCTAGGTTTATCTAGGATTGTTATGTCAAATTCTTGCAAAAGTAAGAGCCATATGATCACCATACAGAGTCACATCTAGTTTATTCATTAAATATCTAATTTTTGAATGGTCAGTATCGAAAAATACCCAATATTTAGTGATATAGTGCCTAAATTTGTTGATTGAGTAGACTACTTCCAAGAATTTTTTCTCTCTGACTGCATAGTTTAGCTCTGTCGTTGTTAGGTTTTTGATAATTTAGTATATTGCATCAGGATTTTTGTATTTTTTTTTGGCCTAGAACTACACCGATTGCTTTATCCAATGCATTAGAGTGGATGTGGAAAGGAATTTCCCAATTAGGTCCTTGTAAGATAGGGTCTTCCATAATATTTTCTTTGATGTTGTCAAATGATTTCTGGCAATCATTGTTCCACTGGAATTCCACATTCTTTGTTAATAATAGAAACATAGGATCAACTTTTTTGTTATCATCTTGAATGAATCTCCTATAATATCTGAATTGCCCTGTGAAACACCTAACATCTTTTTGTTTCCGAGGTGGAGGCACGCTGATTATGACTTGCATTTTTGTACGATCAATTGTGATTCTTTTAGAAGATACATAGTGGCCTAAAACTACTCCTTCATCCATCATTAATTGACATTTCTCATTGTTGAGGAAAAGGTTCATTTCAATGCATATCTTAAGAACATTCTTTAAGTTGGTGATGGATTCTTCATATTCATTTTCATAGGGGGTGAAGTCATCCATGTATATATATCCATGTGGTCATGGATAAAGTAAGAAAAAATGATCAAAATTTCCCTCAAGAAGGTAGTTTGGGCATTGCCTATATATCCACTAAAACCATCTAACTAGGAGAATAACTTCTTCCTTGCTAAAGCCTCCAATAGTTGGTCAAAATATGGTAATGGAAAATGGTCCTTTTTGTATCCTTATTCAATTCTTCGTAGTTTATGAAATCTCTCCATTCCCCCCCTTTATTTGGCACAGTCACCAAATGGTGGTACCCAATCACTGTTTGAAATAGGGTATATGAATCTAACATCAATAAGTTTTTGTAGTTCAACCTTAACAATGTCTTTTAGAGTTGGGTTCATCAGGTTGTATAACAAGAGTTTCATATTCTTTGATGTATATATGATGTTGGAAAATGGTTGGAGTGACTCCCTTAATGTCAGGATATCTCCATGCAAAATATGCTTGGTATTTGGTAAGGAGGTGGATCAATTTTTCCTCTTTTATGAGAGTAAATGGTTATTGATTTTTAATGTTTTGTCATGAGAAACCTCTATTGTTTTGGAAGACATTTATGTTTATTATATAAGGTATAGATTCTTCCATATTGGTTCCTCCATTATTATGATCTTCAATTCTTGAAATATAAATTGATCTCCTAGAAAAATAAGTATGTTATAGATGTTTCACATGAAATTGGAAATGCCTATATCTTATTTTGGCTGTTTGAGTGCTAAAGCAATATATATGGTCATCATAGGAAGGATAGATTTATCAAAATCATCTTCTCTTCCCCCCAAAAGAGGTTTTGTGGTATCTATATGAGGCTTGTGTGAAGCATAGAGGTTTAATATCTTATTTTTCGTATCATTTGCAATGGTCATATCCCCTTTCCTATAATCGATATGGGAATCGATTGTTGCAAGCCAAAGTATTCCAAGTATAAGTGGGTATCCATTAAGTTTAGCTTTAGTAAGGACAATGAAGTCAACAATATACTACCGTGATGTCTTCCAACATACCTTTAGGATAGAATGTAGAGGGATATGTTAATTGTAGGATAGTAGGGGTATGCCTTAGGAGGTTTTTAATGTTCATCCCTAACATGGTGTCTTTGGTCATTATGTTTATTGTTAAACCTAAGTTAATCATAGTGTTCTAAATTAGATTGGGCCCAATGTGCACATCTACCCGGATGATTGCTTGGATAAAAATATTTAAGGTTTATAATTTTTCCTACCATCAAGTCTGCTAGTTGTCCTACTACATTAATTGTGGCATGGTTTTTTCTATTCCTCCTTGACCTCTTTATACATGTTACCTTGATGTAATGGTTATAGATTGGGATTTCTTTAATATCCTCTAAGAGTGGTATCTTAACACATAGATTCCTTAGATCCTCTACAAGATAGTTTTTAGGTTTTTGTATTTCTTTGGGTTGTAATATCTTGGGATAATGAGGGACATGAGATGGAGGGTCTCTAATATTCCTTTCCTCCTCTTCCTGTTGTTAATTAAGGAGATGATTAATTTCAAGGGAGCCGGGTCTGGTGGAATGTTCCGCGTTATCAAATGTAGAATGTTATGTTACTACTTTTCCAGAATGCATATTCATCTCATTAGATTCTAGTACATTTAGTGAGTATGTTGGAAACATGGCCATTTCGCTATTGTATATAGGTTGAGGTTGTCAGTTGTTAGGATTTGGAGTTGGTTTTGTTGGGAGAGGAAGCCTAAGCGTTGAAGCGAAATTATTTTCGGATTTTTGTTAATTGGGATTATTCACTGAAGGAGGAATAATAGTCAATTGTTGTTGATTTGGCCTCCATCCCATGGAGAGAAGATTTTCCCATAGGGATGTAGTAGTTGAATATTTTTCCATTGATTTTTCCTAGTAGGTGTCCACTCAAGTGTAGAATAAGGTTGTTTTCTATATGGATTTTTGAGAGGTTGATCTCCATAGGTTGGATGAAATGGTGGTTGACTATAAGGTTGTTGATAAGGATATTTCCTATATGATTGGTAAGGCTTCTACCCTTGGAAATTTTGGTACTATGACTATCCATAAGGTTTTATGAATGGTTTTGGTGCCCTTGGGATCCTAGGGTTTTTGCAGCAGAGAGGTTTTGTTTCTCCTTGTGGCTTATAAATGTTGGATTTAAGAGGCCCTAGTTAGGGACAATCATCCATGGGGTGTTAATTAGAGTAGATCCCACAACATTCATTTTTTTTTTGGCTCTGACTTACTTTACATTTAATCTTTTTTGGCACTGGACTTGTCAATTCTTCTTTATTCATTCTTTCCTACAGGGTATCCTTCTATAATGCCAAGGAGTGTAAAATATATGATTTCATGCCATGTAGTAAATTCCCTATATCTAATTTGGTAAGAGTATAACTAGAGGGTTTAAATGATTGGGAATAGAGGTTTTTTCCATGGGATCATTCCCTATGGACTGAGAATAATTTTGAATATTTGTTTGATCTCATCATAATATTTTTCATAGATATCTCCACTGGCTAAGACATTTAAGGTTTCAAGGATTTCTTCTCTCACTCCCCTAAGTAGTACAAGCTTAAGAGATTTGTCATCTAAAGTGAAAACCATTCCTCATAGTCTTCTAATGACTCATTTTCTCCTTGCACCATTCTGAATATCTCATCCCTACTTGCCCTATATTTACAGTAGTCTCTATACTTATCAATAAAGGTATATTTCATTTGATCCCAAGTGATGATATTGTTTGGCTCCAAGTTCATGAAACATATTAAGGAAAAGTCCTTCAAGGTTGAGGGACACAATTTTAATTTCCTTGCATCCATAATGTAATCATAGGTTCTACATACCACCTCGAATTCAAACAAGAAGGTTTCAGGATCCTCATATATTAGTCCATGAAAATTGGGTAAGGAAGTAGGTTTAATATTCTTAATTTTGGCCTCATCGTTAAGAACCCCTCTAATGGGAAAGACATAGATTGTGGGTTTCTCAAGGATATCCGCATAGGGAATTGATTCATACTCATGTACCATTGGGATTTATTTTTTTCCTTCATGAGAAGAAGAATCAATTGACTCATCTGCAGTATATCCGAAGAGACCATGTCTTCTTATTTTCATATGCTAGCAAGGAGGTAATATTGTTTCATAATTTTCTTTGAGATTTCCTACATCTTCTCTCCTATGGTTTCTGCTTGGGTTTAATATAAATCAACGAAACTTGTCCCTAGCTCTAGGCATTCATACTAAGGTGGGGAATGTTTTTCTCTTTTTTTTTAGGATTTTTTAGGTATGTGGGTATGACTCGATTTTGAAGTGAATTATCTAATTTACATAAATGAAAAAAAATAAAAAATATACTTGGTTTAGAGAGACCTACTTGGAATAACATATCCTATTCTTGTTGTTTCAATCTTATATTAATGTACCCTTCTTATTATGCATGCAAAAGAAATAACTAATATAGTATTCTCAGTTCCCTTGTGGTTTGGAATGCCTCCTAAGCAACAACGCCAAATAGTGATGAGCTTTATCAATCAATAGTACTATTATATCTTGTTTGGAACAATAAAACAACAAAAATGATGCATATAAACCTATAATTTAATCATCAAATGAAGGATTCATACAAACTTATGAGGGTCCTACACAATATATGCAACTACAAAGTAGCTAATTATGTCTAGTAGTATGTAAATCCTAATCCGATCAATAAAAATAATGAAGTTTCTAGCTATCATAAAACTAAAATAAATCAACTTTTAACTCAGGGTTGATAAAGAATAAGATCCTACCTCCCTACTTGGCATCCATTTCCTTATCAACAAAACCAAACATAAGCACTAATATATTTTCCCATTCATGTAACAACCTTTAGTGAAAACATCCCAGTAACTTTTCTACAATTTACCAAATACAAATAATTTCAACCTAAATCATTCATGCAACTGATCACAATAGGAATAGGAATTTAGTTCTACCAAGCATGGATAATCAATATCTTATGTGAACAAAAATAACATCTAAATCACATTTTCTTTTAAGAAAACAGATTGGTAATTCTTATGCATAATAGACTCTAAATAAAGCTTAATTCAGAAAATGCAGGAAAAATACAACATGTACTCTATTCTAACTAAAATTTATGTAAATAGTAAATTCTAAACTAACAACACAAGTTCCTGGACTTAAGCTTGGATGTGCCCTCATCCAAGGAAATATATGAATCCAAAGAAACTCAGATAAACATGGGAATCAAACCACTTGTCATTAAAATGTAGAAGACTATGAACAACATGAAATTTGTCTCAGAAAAGTGTTACCAGAATAAATAGTATTATCATATAAAACTGGGTGCTATCTCCAAACGGTTGAGCTATCTTAATTTAATATAAAAAATAAATCATAGTTTACTAAAGTGTGCGCCATGCACTAAACAAATTGATCATGCCCAGAGGTAGTTTAGGAAATTTTTTATGTGTAGTGGTAGCTTTCTTGAAAATATGTGGCACAAGGGGACTAGACCTCCATATGATATTATCTACAGATCATCGAGCATCTTTGTGCATGCATTGAGAAGTTATAGTTTAATTAATCATGGACCATGCTTCAAATGAGATGTACTGTCAAAACTAGGTCTTCTTCCTTTAGAACTATACTGGTCAAAATTGAACAAAAATGATCTCTGCAATATCTAAACCTTGTGGATACAAAACTGAGCCCCGTGAATTGTATTAAAATAGAGTATTAGTTATCCATGTAGCCAACATACACTGAAATTCACGCCAATTTATCAGCATTATATGAGCAATGAAGTCAAATAAGAGAAAGACTCGACATTTAAACAAATAATTGAAACTTTCCTATAATTCTAACTAAGATGCATATATAACCATCAAACTTGTCATTTTTCTCCTATTTTATTCTTCGAATGCGTGAAGAAGTGGGGGAAAGTGCATGCTTTACTTACCCATAAATGGGAGCCATCACTGTGGTCCTACAAAACCCCTTCCCATCACAAGGGGTGGTCATAGAACAACCTATTATGCCTTACCCATCTCTACCATTGTCTTCTAGTCATCATCATGACTCTTCTATCCAACATCTTCTCATGATATTTGCTGATGTTAATATCCAAATGTAAAGTAACCAATATGGTCCAACTCAGCTATTGACACCCCTAATAATGATAAAGAGAAAGAATCTACATAAGTTGAAGAACTTTTTCACCTACCTCTCCTTACCATGGATTATATACCTAAGAGCCCTAATACCCTTTGCATTGTGTAGCGAATAACCTCAATTCCTATGCCACTCCTAACTATAGGATTTATAATGACTTGGCATAGTTCCCTACTACAATGTCTACCTTAGAGGTTCTTCAAAATTGTTCTACACATTGCAACATTCCACATGGGGTGTAATCGATCTATCTAATTCTCACCTTATGACATTTGATATTGACCAAGCAAAGAATTGGATTCCCTTTTCGGTATCATTTCACAATCCTATAACCATAAAGTATATGGTTATCCATCATTGCATTATTGATGAAGGTGCCTCCACCTGCATCATATCCACTCATGTTTGGTAAGTTAGGATCTCCAGAACGTTTTTTGTCTCTTATGACATTGCATGCATACAATTGTTGTGCTACACAACTGCAAAGTATTCTATATAACATCCCCATCCAGTTGGATCGGAAAATGGTCTCAACCAACATCAAAGTTGCTAATCCCCAATTAGATTACAACCTCCTTGTCGGGTGTAGCTACATGTATGCAATGTAGGAAGTCACGTCCATGTAATGTTCTAAATTATGATGTTTCACCATGTAGGGAATATTGCAAAGCTTAAACAACTAACATATTATGATCCCAAATATGATGTTTCACCATGAAGGGAATATTGCAAAGCTTAAACAACTAACATATTATGATCCCAAAGGGTCAGCTTGTTTGGAACATGTCTTACCTACATTTGACAATAATTTTGGAAGTCGTTCTATTCCATCATTCATGGGTTCCAATCCTGGCGTCTTCCAAGATGCTTCCCTCATGGGGCCTTTCCAAGACCTACCTCTAACACCACCAAGGATGGAAATTTCATAATTATGAAAATGAAATCCTCTAGAAACATTGAAGGTGGAGATATCATATTTTTGCACCATCTCTTTTGAAAAATATACTATCCAAACACAACCCTCTTCTATCACTAACCCATCATCATGGAAAAAATGGGTTGGATTGCTTGTATATCATGTTCCATTCTTTTTTCCTCCTCTTGGGATTGTAGGAACTCCCATGATGGCTACACTTAACATTTTGAGATTGATTCCAGGTTTACATGTTTGGTAGTTGACTCATTCAAACCCCTTTCCTATTCCACAAGTTATTTTGAATCATATGCACCCTACTAGTATTTACAATCCCCCACCACTTGTGGTTATGAACGAAACTACACCCTCTAATCAACCTTCTACCAAAAATAAATATTGGGGGAAATACAAGAACGTATCCACACTACCTACTCTATATATGGTTACAAACCCCCTTCCCCTTTCCCAACATGAGTGCCCATGCCTTGCGTTGTGTGCAATATCTTGGGTCAAGCAAACCATTAGTATCTGGAGTTTCTTGTCTTGTATGCTCACTTCCACATTCATGAAGATAATAGCGATGAAAACACTCTTATTGTTCATATCACTCTTCTTAATGCTACCAAATATCACAATAAGGCATTGTGCACCAACCATACCTACGCATTGAGTGGCATTTACAACCACTATTCGTACCATTGTACTGATATAATCCAAAAGATTTAGTCCATCTTAGTCAATTTGTGTTGATGTTTGCTTAAAGTGAAAATCACTACCATTGAGGAAGTGCCCCCTCCCATGTCATCCTATTAAAGGGTGATATCCATCTATTTCCTCTCATCCTCTAGTGATACTTCCTCACATACCTCTATGATCATATTGGTGGATGTGATTCCCTCAGACTATATGTTTGGTCCATTTAAAAGGATGAGGAAGTGCAATGTCCATAGCATGGGGGAAACCCCCAACCGTGCCTACCCATAATTGCCATCTTTGTCATTGTTTGGAATAATGATACTATGTCCATTCCCCACCATCATCTCATGGGTTTTATGTGCCACCATGGCTATTCACCTCATGGAATCCCCCCCTCTAATTTATGGTAAATACCCTATCAACACCGCTCAAGAATAACATTTGTGTGGCATCAACAACTCTGAGGTTAAGGGGTGGGATCGATTATCGCAGACCTATGATTGGAGGTTAGGATACATCATTTTGATCCTCCCTAGTTACATTTACATCTATATTTCAATGAGACCATATCTCAGTCAAACAATATGGGATCCATAGTCACAAACCTTGTGTCCATAGCATGGTGGCAAGTCCTTAACCCTACTCACATTTTCACACACATGATATCGACCAATTCTCAATATCACATTCTAGTTGTATATTTCGTTACCTTTCCAAATGCACTTTTATGCTTGGGTTTTGTGTCCATGTGTACAAGACCAGGTTGTGACAAGACTCTCTCTTTTTGACATGTAACCTCTATATACAAGTATATTTTCTTAAATTGGAATATGGGTGATTTCCCTCTACCATCATATGCATCAACCTTGTTTACCAATTTTACACTTGTAGGACCCCCTCTATTTTGGTGAGTGACCCATCCCATCCATCTTTTGCATTCTCCCTTTCCTGGAAATAGATCCTCCCTTACATGAGTGAGATCATTTAGTACCCCTAGTGCCATTCGTTACCCATTCTGTTCTTCTTTTCGTAAAATTGGAAGTCCATCAAGTTTTTGATCTTGAACTTAGCCACATATTAATTCATCATCGTGACTCATTGGAGGACCCATGGAATCCATGAATTATGTCCAGTATGGAGTTTTGATGTTTAATATTATATGTCCATGACCCCACTAATCCATCCCTACTATAAAAATTTACATTATTTTCCCACCATTCATCATCCCTCAAGGATATTACCACCAATGTCCTACGTTTGTTTGCATACATTTTCTACCAATCATTCATTAATTCACTTGGTTGTACATTGGGAACTTATCTCCTTGTCTCTTCTTACGATAATTCTTAGATGCTTTCACACCTAGGAAACCATTACAAAATAGTTCTCCTTAGTACCATCTCTTAGGTATCCACACACTTGAGACACCATTACAAAATAGTTCTCCTAAACACTCCTACAAATTGTGTATAATCTCATCCTATGTTATTATCCATGGTTTCATTTATTTATATCATTATGAGATGAGTCACCCACAGATCCATATTGGCGCCATTATTCCCTTAAGTTTGCATCAGTTCCCTCTGCCACCTTTGTGAGTACCCTCCATTGTGGTTATGTCCCATGGTACCCTAGTTGTGTCCATCCCTTAATATTATCACGAGTTTCACACATGTCTCAGGTTAGCCATGCCTTCATGCTATGAATAAAGGAAATTTGTTTCTCCAGTTGAGTGACCCACATATCCACCTTTGGTTTCTCATTCCTATATATTTCTCTCTCTATTATTTGATCATATTCCTCATGCTCACATCAAGGAAACATCATTTCATTGTTGGTAGCAGGTATCCTTCTTTAGAAATCAACACATGTATTCTAGAGGATAGACCTAGAGGCATCATGTATGTTAGACCCATAATCATCTTTGATGGGTTCCCTTGGATTGAATGATGGGAGATCTCAGTCCACCTTATATTAGTTGGTTCTCACATGATCAACTTTATCTCATCATCGCATCGTTGAGCATCAAACAAGTTTATGGTTGTCTTATCTACATAGGTTAAAGACCTTGGATATACTTGGATTTATCCATTTTGTGAGTCTTTTTCGAGTTCCTCCAATCATATGCTTCTTGTAGTATCCATGATACATTGGAGATAATGTTTGGAATCCCTTTAGTTGTATGCTTCCTAAGGTATCTTGTTCTAATTGCAGTTCCCTAGAACTATTTGATTCAATATTTAAAATAATTAAGTCACTTTTGAGGAGTTACTTTTCTATATACTCTGTCCACATCTTGGTCCCCTTTGATTTCATTAAGGCATCGATTACTATGATTTTGCATCTTGTTGGGGTTCCATAGTTCTAACATGTGTTCTTTGATTATCCATGGTTGGGCCATGATTATGTATGCATATCGAGGCCCTCATTTACCTTCATTATGTATTGTGATTGGGTCCCCAATTAACATCATGATGTATTGTATTCAACAATTATTCATGTATTAATCAGACCCCTCTTGGTCTAGATCCTAGTTGATGCCGAGACACTTATATGAGCATGGGTATTCCTGCCTCAACCATTTATATGAAATTATGCACACCTCATCTATTTTGAGTATTTTTTTTGCATGCATGGGCCTATGTAGTCCCCCGATAGGGTGAGTCCTCTTCGTTGTGATTTTAGCGCTCAACTTGATCATCACCCCTTATCTTCTGAAAGTAAGAAAGTCTTATGATGTATTTCAGCCAAAAGATGAACCCATTCCCTCACATATTAGGGGACAATATGTTAACAACCAAAATTTTCTCACCTTCCATATCATCAGCTTCAACACCCTTATAAATAATTAATTAGCATTATAAGAACCATTTTTCCATAACATTCCATTCATATGACCCGAGGAAGTAACAAAATTCCCAAAAATCGAAAGTCAAACATAAAATTGACAAATTTGGAAGGGGTCACAATTTTTTCCCTGAAAAATAATGATTTAGTCCCAAAAAATTATTCATGAGAAGAAAGTTATTATTTCCCACTTCCCTAATGAAGAAAGGGCAAAAAATTGACACATACCTTGATGTGGTCAAAAATTAGTTCTGTATGTAGGTTCCAAAACCCTAATTTCTCCACTAAGCAATTAAGGAAATGGAGAATGTTCACATTGAATATAGATCCTTCTCTTGACCACACTTGTACCTGTAAAAAATACCTTAGTTTCACCATGCCATACACAAGATTTCCATATCATACTCATGTTGTTACTCTGTCAAAAAATTCCCATAATTAGAAGTAGACCATTACCTACTTTCAACTTTCACAATTGAGAAGATATAACTTGTGATAGTTGGATGGATATTGAGAGGTCACAAATAGACATATGGACATCCCCTTGGAAATCTAAGGAGTCCTTATTTCCTCTACATTGTGTTAAGGTTCTACAATGTACTATTTCTTTGTAATAATAATGAAATCCAATATTTCATTCTCTACAAATTTTCTTGGTGATCTCTATGTGTATTGTGGTTTGAATAATGTTGATAGTTTGTTTATATTAGTTTTTTTTGTTTTGTTTTTTCCTTATTGAATTTGATACCAAGGATTTCACAATGCCTTGGTGGGTATTGTTAGAATACATGGGTGAGAAATCTCTCAGAACGTGCACATACATTCATTTTCAAACTTCATTGGGCCAATTTTAAAGTTATTTCTCTGACCTCGTTTTGAAATGGGCCTCAAGTGAGGCATTTCAAGCTTATTCGAAACAATCTCATTACTCTTCTTTAATTCTTTAACCTATTTGCCCATTTTTGAAATTTTTTCCATCAAGTCCACTTGAATAACTAACTATTAGGTTGCTTCAAAGAATTTTCCATTCACCACTTTTAAATATCTACATGATATTGAAGGTAAAATGTCATCAAGTCTTCTTAACTTATGTCCCATCAGCTAATTTTCAAAGCTTCACCCAATTTAAAAGGGGAAGCAAAATTGATTGAGATATTTTTTAAAGATGATCAATTGGCCACTTCAAAAATTTACATAAGTTTGAAAGGAAGATTTTTTAGACACTTTCAAACAAATGCTTTGAATAGAGGAATAAGGCCATTGGGCTATATATGATTAGGCCTCATTGGGACATTTGAAAAATACTTTGAAGGAAAGGACAAGACCAACAATACTTTGAATGAAAATCCCTTAACTCATTGTGGAAAGACCAATTTTGAAAGAAAATACCCAACAATTTTGAAGATTCCTACTATGTTTTATGTTGGTGGTTGGTATTCAACCACATTAGCATACATGAAGAATGTGAACTATTAATGTCTTTCAATGGTTCTAGATTTTAAATATGCAACATAAATTTGAATACAATGAGCTAATAAGGACATTTAAATTTAGTAATGCATATAACAAAATGATATGGCTAAACCCAACATGCAACGCTTCATTTAAACTAGGAATTCCACTTCAAAATTCACCCATAAAAAAAATACAAACTCAATTTCAAAATGATAACAAGCAATTTAAAAGAAAAGATTGAAAACTTATTTTTTATCCTTGCCAAGAAAATAGTTATACATGTGAGGAATTTTCTAACCAACCCTAAGCATCTAGTGCAGATGCCACTAGTAAGCTAGGCTATGGAGATACATGGAAAAACACCTAATTAGAACTATCAAGCTCAACCAAGTTGTTCACCACGTAAAACACCTAAGGAAACTAATAAACCAACATAAGCTTTGCACTCTCTTCCATTGCCCCCACACAACATAAGGAATATGTTTCCCTTTCTTCACTCAATAATTCCTCAGAAGTCTTCTTCCCTCCATTGATCTTCAATGTGGGTATAATATATAGTCTAATGCATTGTGTTCCTTTAAGAATAACCTAACAAAGTTTTACCTTGGCTTTGAGCATCTAGTGAGTAATGATTTATAAGGAAAAGTGAAGTTTTCCTAAATAACCCATCTTATGTCGTCCTTAATAGCAATATATATCTCTTCCCATTTCTAGAATTTCTTCTTTCATAGTTGGATTTGGTCATATATAGGTTTGAATCTTAATACTAGCATATACGCATAGTCTTTATAACTTAAGAGGAGTTTCTTGCGAGGACATGGTAAGAATAAATGAGTTTAGATGAGAATGGAAAATATCTAGTAAGAATGAGTAAACACGAATGAGCGAATCTAAATTAGCATGATGGAGTGAACACAAGGATTTAAAAGGATTCAATTCCCATGAGGATGAAGTCTCTTACACTCCACCCTATTGTAATCTCCCCCCTTTACTTCATAATTATAGAAGGTAAAATTCTATGTAAATCACCTCCTCTATTAAATGATTAGTAGTTGAAAAGTTTTAATTAAGAATATAATAATAAGCAAGAAGTAAAATTTAATAAACTTAGGAAACTTTGATTATTTATTGTCTTAGCCCCCTTGCCCTCTTCCCCTCTTGTGGAATGATAATATTTCTTACGCCGCATATATATCTTAACCATTTATATTAATTTTTGATATAATATTATATAACATGTGCATATCATGGAAAATATACCATGTGGTACCTAGAAAAGCTTAATTTCCATAATTGAATTCCTTGCCATTCACTAGTTGGGCCTTGTCCTTGAGCTCCACAGTAGGAAAATATACAATGTATTTACATCATTTACACATGACATGATTCTACATAGCTCATATGACCTGATTCCTATCATTATAATCACTTGTTTAGGATTTATACACAATTCAATCCAATACAACCATAGGGTTAAAACTAAAATATTGCAATATGCCCATCATTTTTGGGTGGAGAAGATGGATGACAAGAAAAATACATAGGATTGTGGATTTATGGTGGCATTTCAAGAAATAGGTCGTGTATATGCTTAAGATGATAATGTTATTGATAGTGAATATAGTGAATCATTTAAAGCGATACTATTCAAATATAATTGGCCTAAAACCTTCAATATATCTATTACAATGATAAATGAAAATATACATTTCCTTTCAATTGTCACAATTATTTTTTATTGAGTAAAATTGAGCCGTATATGTGGTCAATCCATTGTTGTCAAGTGTTCTTCAACCTAGACGTTTTGGAAGAGAAAAGATGGTTTGTTATTTCTTACTTACCTAAAGGTAAATAAATTAAGATGGAACTTTTTTATTTGCATTTAGCTAGTATTTGTGAATTATATAAATTATGAAAATGTGTATAGTGAGTTATTTACATGAAACAAAAATATTTGTCAAATGTAATAGACTCTACACATTTTTTTTCTTTTGATGAAATGATTCATGATTATATTACTATAATATCATGGGAGTATCTAGATTTATAAAAAGAAAAGGTTACATGAAGAAAACCACCATAAGATAAGGCTAGAAGGAAAAAAAATACCTAGCATGTGAAAACATATCTAGAAGCTATCCAAACTATAATCATAAAAAGGCAAGTACCTAAGGAAAATAGAAATAAACACAACTGAGATATGTCAATTAGAAAGAAAAAGTAATGAGACTAAGAGAAAATTGGAAGTAAAATTGGTTATAAGATTCAATAGCTAATGTTTGCATTGACAAAATTTATACAGTAGAGAAGAGCACATTTGTTTGGCTTCAACACTATATGATTTTTTACCATTATCAAGTATATGAAAAATAAGGAAATTATTCATAATATATATTGACAATTAATGTAATGGTCTAAGATGTTTGTCCATGACTTTCATTCATTAAACGTGTTTAAGAGTTTGTAAACATTGCAATTTCATTGACCCTGTGATTCTTTGTCATACACATAACTTCAATGAGTGCATCATAATATACCTTGCTTTTGTTTTTCCATTCTTGTTTGAGAGCTTTGTTTTTCTTAAAACCTCTCAATATCCATAGTCATGCAAGATGAAGGAAATTTTGTAGTTTCTCTTAGGTAATAAGAGCTATATATATGTAAAAGCACTTTAATTTCACCATTTTGAATCTATGAAAAATTAATTTAAAAATTAGTTACCTATTTTACAATATATTAGTTGTCTAAGTACCTCCTAGAATTTTTCCATCAACAACTCTCCGCACATCCTCTTATTCTCAAGGTATATGTGTAATATATCATATAATATCCTAAAGAAATTAATTAAATTTATCATAGATAACCATAAGAGTTATCTTCTTATAAATCCAAATGTGATTAATATATTAAATTATACATTTAACTATGCATATAAATAAACCTTCATGTTTTCATTTTTGAAACCAAAAAGTTGATATATTCCTCTCTTGATCTCTTCTACACAATCCTTTCCCTTTTAATATTCTCCCTTCTCTGGAGGGATGGGATATTAATCCACTTCATTTTATTTTAATGAAATATGAATTATTTTTTTTATAAGAAATGCTTTCATTTCAAAATATTTATTTTCATTTATATTTGAACATATTTTGACATTTTTTTTGGAAAAGTGATTGCTATCCAAATAATGACTTATTTTTTTATACACTAAAAGAGTTGAAAAATTGGAAAATTTTCAACGTACAAAGGTGAACAAAAAACACTCATCCAAAATAGAAAAAAAAAAGAGTTCCATTTGTAGTGGAAGTTTGGGACTAGAACATCTCTAAATAATTGTCAATGAAAATCAAGCAAATCCATATGTTTTTTATAATTTATAATCTTAGAGCTAAAACAATGCACTCTATCCAATACTCCCTTTATAATCTTTTCATCCACCATTAGGAGTTTCACTATGATTAAATTAACTATTATGAAAGACAAGATGATTCCTAACATTGCCTCAATTTCCAGTCAAAGTTACTTGCAACTTAAAATAAAGTGGCATAAAGATGTTAATTATTGGCTAAACCATTGGAGAATAGAAAGGAAGACTACTCTATAGAATGTTTCTAATATAAAAGTATTAGCATCTCTATATAAAAAGAGAAATTGTGGTGTAATGAAGAATTAAAGAACAAGAGAAAATTAATGTACTAAAAATAGATCATCAACCCTATTTTAAAATATCAAAATCATATTTCTTTTATAACTAATTCAAAGAAGAAAATCAACATATTTAAAATAAGAACCAACTTTCACAATCTTTGTAATGAATCTGGGGTTGATTGAACAAATCCTAAAACATCATAGGATGAAATAAATTGTCATATTTATAAAACTAAGAAAGTAAAGTAAAACTAAGAAAGTAGAGAATGAAAAACATTTTCTCTTTAAAATACCTTAAATATGTTCATATTAAATCTTAATTTAAAAATATATAATATTACTTATATGGAAAAATAAATCAATTGATTTGAGAGCTCATTGTATCAAAATTCCAATTCTCCTATCTTATGTGGATAAGGGTTTTGAAAATCATTAATTTAAGTCATTGATCTGAGAATATCTATTTCTAAACCACTATACTACTATGCCTAGGAAGTGAATGTTCCTATGTACATTGCAACAAAGAAAATGTATTACAACTAAACAAATATATTTTATTGTCATTAAATTCTATATAATTTTATTTTATTGTTATTAAATTATATTTAGTTTAAATATTTATAAATAAATTTATTTAAATTTATTAAAAAATAATAATATTAAAATTCATATTTTTATTTCTATTTAAAATAAATTGATACTAACTTATAAAAAATTAATTTAATAACATTTATTATAATACAAAGTTATATATATATATGTATATTATATTAAATTTTATAATTACTATGTTCTTTATGCCATCTTCAATTAATTTATATAAATAAATGGTATATATAGATCTATAATGGCAATTAATTTATATAAATAAATGGTCTATATAGATCTATAATATAATAATTGAGACTCAATTTTAAATTTTATAATTACTATGTTCTTTATGCCATCTTCAATTAATTTATATAAATAAATAGTTTATATAGATCTATAATATAATAATTGAGTATCATCTTCAATTTGCAATAAATATATACTCAATTTTAAATTTTAAGGTATTGAAGGTAATGTGTGAAATTTGAAGTGATGGGATTTGATGGCAATGATTGTGAAATTTGGAATGGATATATTGAAAATTAAAAAAAAAAAATGTTAGGATCTAAGGTAATAATGATACGATAATATGTATGCACTCTACTTTAGGTATATATACTTCAAAATTTGGATAGAGCTATTTGATTCAGGATTTCATAAGAAATGAACAAATTTGATGGTGGCACATTGTTTGGCGATATAACTATCCTCCAAAATTGAGGATCTTCATGTGGTTTCTCCTATCAAATAAGGCCTTGACCTAGGATGTATTACAATAGAAAATGGAGAGGGGCCTGATCATTGTTATTTTTGTACACAAGTTAAAGAAACAAATTCACATTATGTAGTTATATACGAAGGTTGTTTGGCCTGAATTTAAATAGAGGTTCAAGATGCAAAATATTTGGCATGGGGAGACGGTGGAAAATAGTCTTTAGACTTGGAATTTTAATTATTCATATCTAGAATACAAATCACTACCCCTTATAGTATCTTGGGGAATATTGCTAGCAAAGAATACAAGCTGCTTTGAAGACAAGTTTATCCTTCCTATTCATTGTGCTTATCACAGTCAGTTCTTTCCATAGGAAAAGGTGTATATCAAGATTCATTAAATTGTTAAGGAAAATTTTGATGATACTATGCCATGGGCATATTTTGATGGTGTTTCCATGGGAAATACTCAATATTTCTAGGAAACATTAGTTTAGCTTCAAAGCTAGTCTTGGGTAAGGTACAAATAATTGTGTAGAGTTAAGTACTCTTAGGCTTTTATTACGGCTCGTAGCTAAGCATGGTACAAATGCACTCAATATTTTTGGTGATTCACAACTTATAGCTAGATGTATTAATGGGGATAACATGATTAAAAAAAATTGGCCAGTTCCTCTCTTGGAAGAGACTCTAAGATTAAAAGAAATGGTGGAAACGGTGAATATCCAACATGTATATCAAGAACATAACACAAAAGTGGATGAATTGGAAGAAGCTAGAACTCTCTTGTAGGAAGGAAAATGTCACATAGAAGAAAATATAAATTCAACTACAAAGGGATACTTTCATCCTCCTTAGTAGAAAGCATAAATTCAAATACACAGGGATACTTTCATCCTCCTTTTGTGGTATTAGGTGAATCATATTATACATTTGACATTATTCCTTTAGTTTTTTCTGGAAGCTTGCACGAGTTTTTAGTAAACCACATGAGTTTTTAGTAGAACTTATTGTTGAATCTAAGCAAGCTTTTTACTTAGTGACTAATTTGGAGAAGATTTAGTTTCAGTAGAGATTAAGTTTAATTTTAAATATATTAATATCTTTTTAAGAAAATTGGCATGGTGTTTAATATATTGCATATAAGTGATTAACATTCTTTTATGGGAAGGCCTTAAATCCCCACTTGAGTTGTACAACTCACATGGATACCAATCTGTCCTACTCAAGAAATTATTTCAAATTATATATATATATATATCTTCTTAATAACTACTATACTGTGCTCTTTATGTTTGTAATAAGATACCTTAATTCTTCATGATTACTTGTCCAATATGTTGTAGTTCAAAAATTATATCATATTTTTTTATAGGATTAGAGTTAAAAAATACTCTTTATATACACTTGTTTGTAAATAAGCAGTTTTTTTTATGGTTAAGCTTTTTGTAACCAATGTTTAATTTATAAAATGTGGTTTTATTAGTTATTATTATAATAGGAATTTATAATTTATTAGTTATGGACTGAAGCAAGCTCCTAGAGCTTGGTATGGTAGAATAGATAGCTTCTTGACAAGCTTGAGATTTACCAAAAGTAAACTAATCCTAACCTTTACATGAAGATTATGGATGATGAACCCATCATACTATTACTATATGTAGATGATATATTTCTGACTGGAAATGAGAAACAGATCACATAAAGAAAGAAAAATCTAGCCGAAGAATTCAAGATGAAATATCTTGGATTGATGCATCATTTCCTCGGGATGGAAGTGTGGCAGAGCCCAGAAGGAATCTTTCTAAACTAGGGAAAGTATGCAATATAAATCTTGAAAATATTTGATATGTTGGATTGTAAATCCATGGCCATACCCATGGAAACCAAGCTAGATTTGTTATCTGATGAATCATCCGAGTTAGTGGATATGACTCAATACAGACATATTATTGGGTCATTGATGCATCTAACGGATACAAGACCATATATATGATTTGCTGTGAACACCTTAAGTTAGTATCTAGTTAAACCTAGACGGGTTCACCTGATAGTTGGAAAGCATGTGACGAGGTACCTAAAAGTACAATAGACTTTGGACTATACTATGTTATATATCATGACTACAGATTGTATGGATAAACAGATTTAGATTGGGAAGAAGTGCCACAGAAAAAACATCACCTCAAGCGGATGTTATTGTCTAGGATCCGCCATGATATCATGGTTTAGTAAGAAATAGTCCAGTGTTGCTCTCAGCACAATCGAAGTAGAGTACATAGAAACTTGATCCTCTAGTTGTGAAGCGATATGGCTTCAGAAACTGATGTCAAGTCTATTTGACATGGAGTTGGATACCACAATGATTATTTGTGACAACCAGAGTTGTATAAAGATGATATAGAAACTTGTGTTCCATGATAAATCAAAGAACATAGAAATCCTATACATTTATATAAGGGATATGGTACAAAAGGAAGCTATAAATCTCTAGTATGTGAGTATCGATGAGCAAGTTGCCGATGTGCTAGAAAAGCCTCTATCTTGAGTAAAGTTTGAATATTTCTGTGATAAGCTTGGTGTAGTCAAAAAAGACTTTCCTTGCAAGGAGGAACAGTGATGATAATACAAACTTTCCTTGCAAGAAGGAATGATGAAGATATGGAATCTCTTCGAAAAGGAGGAACAAGTCAAAGATATGGACTCTCCTCGAAAAGGAAGAACAGGTCGAAGATATGAACCCTCCTCAGGCAAAGGGGAAGCAGGTTGATGATATGGATCCTCCCTAAAAAGGGGGAGTGATGATAAGACTATCATTGATGATGGAATGAGAGTGAAGATCCAGTATGAAAGAGGCCAAGTGCGCCTAAAGATGCTGTCAAGGTATGATATTCACTTATGGATGATAGTCTCCTCTATTGAGGATGGTCTTGCAGGAAATAACACTTTGTTCCTGAGAGTGGTCCGTACTAGCTAAGGATAGCCCTACAGACGTTACTCTCGCATGGAGAGTGTACCCACATTAATTTGTGGATGTCGTAGAATAACACTCGCTCAGGAGTGGTCCTAGATTTGAAGCTGAGGATTCTCTACGATGAGTCCTTACAGACGTTAGGGCCTGCATTTAGGTGCGGTCAAGATCTTCCTTGCAGATGTAACTCTCGCATGGAGAGTGTAATTACATTTATATGTGGATTTTTTTGTCTAACATTTGCTTGCGAATGGTCCTAGATTTAAATTTGAGGATGTCCTATGTTGAGTCCTTGTGGATGCCATAGTATAACAATTGCATGGAGTTGTCCTAAATTTCATGCTGAGGATGTCCTGTGATGAGTCCTTACAGATGATAGGGCCTGCATCTAGGTGCAATAGAGATATTTAGTTGCATACGATACTCTTGCATGGAGAGTATGCCTACATGTACATGTAGATGTCATAGTATAGAACCCGCTTGGAGTGGTCCTAGCTCTAACATGATGAGGATGGTCTACGATGATTCCTTGCAGACAATATGGTCCTGCATTCATTTTGCGAACAAATTAGCTAGTCAATACTATGCACCCTCCTCTTTAAGGCGGAGTATGCTAATGGAGGATTACATCATCCTTGGACCTATGTACTAAAGTGATAGGGATTGATCATCTCACAAAGAGATCATGTGTACTATAGGTAGGTGGTAGAAAATAATCGAGAAGATCGAAGTGTTGCTGCAAAGGATTAAGAAGATTGAAGTGTTGTTGTAAAGGAACACGAAGATCGAAGTACTGATGCAAATGATCAAGAATATTGAAGTGTTGCTACAAAGGATTGAGAAGATCGAAGTGCTGCTACAAAGTTTCAAGAAGATTGAATTATTGCTACAAAGGATCAAGAATATCAAAGTACTGCTCCAAAGGATCGAGAAGATCAAAGTGCTACTATGAAGGATCATAAGATTGAAGTGTTGCTACAAAAGGATCAAGTGATCATGTGCCATTGAAGATGAACACATTGAAGAGTAACTACTCTAGTTACTGATGATTGTTGAAATTTTTTTATGACATATATATGCATTACCTTGATATTGTTGAAGATGATCTCTTTCGTTACTCCTATAGTTGATGATGACGTTGTCAGTAGAATACCCTTCTCATTAAGGGGGAGTATTGAAATATTGTAACTTCAAAGGATATTCTAAATGTATTTTATTGATGTACCTCAAGGGATATGTTATTATTCCTCAATTGGAATGTTATTATTGTAATTGGTCATCATAGAGTTATGAGGTAAATCCTCCATTGTAAGTCAGGTCAATAGTACCCCAATGAATAATATATAATGCTATTTTGAGTCTTTCTAGGTGAAGTCAGCCCATTCATTTTAGTGGGGCTGACTTGTTAGGGTAAAAGTAAAGTGACTTATTGTGTATAAATTGAGGAGTTGTGTTCCTCATTACAA
>LPNX010730832.1:285485-320263 GCA_001517045.1 Pseudotsuga menziesii | reverse complement strand
AGAGAGAGAGAGAGAGAGAGAGAGAGAGAGAGAGAGAGAGAGAGAGAGAGAGAGATACTAGTAACATGGAGAATACATGTTTTGGGGTTTCATCTTATACATCTTACACAGAGGAAGTTTTGCTGGGTTTTTTCCCCCTTGAGGGTTTTCCAGGATAAATACTGTGTCTATCTTGTGATTTTGTTTCTTTTAGTGATTCTGCACATGCTACTATTGTGAATTTGGATTAAACACTAATGATATCTAGCTAAGCACATGAAATCTTAACAATAGTCTCTATACTTCTCAATAAAGGTATCTTTCATTTGTTCCCAAGTGATGATATTGTTTGGATCCAAGTTCATGAAACATCTTAAGGAAAAGTCCTTCAAGGTTGAAATCTTAACAATAGTCTCTATACTTCTCAATAAAGGTATCTTTCATTTGTTCCCAAGTGATGATATTGTTTGGATCCAAGTTCATGAAACATCTTAAGGAAAAGTCCTTCAAGGTTGAAATCTTAACAATAGTCTCTATACTTCTCAATAAAGGTATCTTTCATTTGTTCCCAAGTGATGATATTGTTTGGATCCAAGTTCATGAAACATCTTAAGGAAACGTCCTTCAAGGTTGAGGGAAACAATTTTAGTTTCTTTGCATACATAATGTAATCATAGGTTCTACATACCACCTCAAATTCAAACAAGAAGGTGTCAGGATCCTCATATATTAGTCCATGAAAATTGGGTAAGGAAGTAGGTTTAATATTCTTAATTTTAGCCTCATCGTTAAGAATCCCTATAATGGGGAAGACAAAGATTGTGGGTTTCTCAATGATATTCCCATATGGCATTGATTCATCCTCATGCTCCATTGGTATTTCTTTGTTTCCTTCCTGAGAAGAAGAATCAATTGACTCATCTGTAGTATATCCCAAGAGATGATGTCTTCTTATTTTCATATGCTGGCAAGTAGGTGATATTATTTCAGAATTTTATTTGAGATTTCCTTCATCCCCTCTCCTATGGTTTGTGTTTGGGTTTAATATAAATCAACGAAACTCATCCCTAGCTCTAAGAATTCATACTAAGGAGGGGAATTTTTTTCTCTTTTGTGTTTTTAGGATTTGTTTTAGGTCTGTGAGTATGACTTGATTTTAAAATGAATGATCTAATTTGCATAAATGAAAAAAATTCAAACTATACTTGGTTTAGAGACACCTACTTGGAATAACACATCCTCTTCTTGTTGGTTCGATTTTCTTTGAATGTACCCTTCTCATTATGCATGCACAATAAATAACTAATAAATATTCTTAGTTCCCTTGTGGTTTGGAATGCCTACTAAGCAACAACGCCAAATAGTGATGAGCTTTATCAATCAATAGTCCTATCATATCTCGTTTGGAACAATAAAACAACAAAAATGATGCATCTAAACCTCTACTTTAATCATCAACCTAAGGATTCATACAAACTTATGAGGGTCCTACACAATAGATACAACTACAAAGGGGCTAATTATGCCTGGTAGTATGTAAATCCTAATCCGATCAATAAAAATAATGAAGTTTCTAGCTATCATAAAACAAAAATAGATCAACTTTTAACTCAAGGTTGCTGAGAATAAGATCCTACCTCCGTACTTGGCATCCATTTACTTATCAACAAAACCAAACATAAGTACTAATAGAATTTCCCATTCATGTAACAACCATTAGTGAAAACATCCCCGTAACTTTTCTATGATTTACCAAATGCAAATAATTTCAACCTAAATCATTCATGCAATTGAGCACAATATGAAGAGTCATTTAGTTCTACCAAGCATAGATAATCAAGATCTTACGTGAACAAAAATAACATATAACTCACATTTTATTTTAACAAAACAGATTGGTAATTCTTATGCATAACAGACTGTAAATAAGACTTAATTTAGAAAATGTGGGAAGTTCTACAGATACAGGAAAACTAAAACATGTACTCTATTCTAACTAAAATTTATGTAAATAGTAATTCTAAACTAACAGCACAAGTTCCTAGACTTAAGCTTTGTTTGGTTGGGCCCTGATCCAAGGAAAGAAATGAATCCAGAGAAATTTAGATAAATATGGGAATCAAACCACTTGTCATTAAAATGTAGAAGACTATGAACAACATTAAATTTGTCTCAGAAAAGTGTTACCACAAAAAAAAAAATTGTCATATCAAAATGAGTCCTATCTCCAAATGGTTGAGATATCTTACTTAAATATAAAAAATAACTCCAATTTTACTAAAGTGTGTGCCATGCACTAAATAAATCAATCATGCGTAGAGGTAGTTCAAGAAATATTCTATGTGTAGTGGTAGGTTGCTTGAAAATATGTGGCACAAGGGGACTAGGCCCCCATATGATATTATCTGGGGATCATTGAGAATCATTGTGCATGCATCGAGAAGTTATAGTTTAATTAATACTGGACCACGCTTCAAACAAGATGTACTGCCAAACTAGGTCTTTTTCCTTTAGGACTATACTGGTCAAAATTGAACTAAAAGTGATCTCTGGTATATCTGAACCTTGTGGATACAAAACTGAGCCTTGTAACCTGTCTTAAAATAAACTATTAGTTATCCCTGTAGTCAACATACACTGAAAGTATCCAATTTATCAGCATTATATGAGCAATGAAGTCAAATAAGAGAAAGACTCGATATTTAAACAAATAATTGAAAATTTCTATAATTCTAACTAAGATGCATATATAACCATCAACTTGTCATTTTGCTCTCGTTTTATGCTTTGAATTCATGAAGAAGTGGGGGGAAGTGCACGGTTTACTTACCCATAAATGAGAGCTATTACTATGGTCCTGCAAAACCCCTTCCCATCACAAGGGGTGGTAATAGAACAACCTATTATGCCTTACCCATCTCTACCATTGTCTTCTAGTCATCATCACAACTCTTCTATCCAACATCTTCCCATGATGTTTGCTGATGTTAATCTCCAAACGTAAAGTAACCAATATGGTCCAACTCAACTAATGGCACCCCTAATAACGATAAAGAGAAATACTCTACATAAGTTGAAGAACTTTTCCACCTACCTCTCCCTACCATGGATTCTATACCTAAGAGCCCTAATACCCTTTGCATTGTGTAGCAAATAACCTCAATGCTTATGTCACTCCTAACTATAGCATTTCTAATGACTTGTCATAGTTCCCTGCTGCCATGTCTATCGTAGAGGTTCTTCAAAATTGTTCTACACACTGCAACATTCCACCTTGGGTGTAATCGATCTATCTAATTCTCACCTTATGACATTTGATATTGACCAAGCAAAGCATTGGATTCCCTTTTCGGTATATTTTTACATTCCGATAACCATCAAGAATATGGTTATCCATCATTGCATATATTGATGAAGGTGCATCCACCTGCATCATATCCACTCATGTTTGGCTCTCTAGAACTTTTTTCATCTCTTATGACATTGCGCGCATATGAAGTTTGTGCTACACAACTGCAAGGTGTTCTATATAACATCCTCATCTAGTTGGATAGGAAAATGGTCTCAACTAACATCAAAGTTACTAATCCCTAATTATATTACAACCTCCTCTTCGGGTGTAGCTACATGTATCCTATGTAGGAAGTCACCTCCATGTAATGCTTGAAATTATAATGTCCCCCCATGAAGGAAATATTGCAAAGCTTAAACAACTGACATATTATGATCCCAAAGGGTCAGCTTGTCTGGAACATGTCTTACCTACATTTGACAATAATTTCAGAATTCGTTCTATTCTATCATTCATGGGTGTCAGTCTTGTCATATTCCAAGATGCTTCCCTCATGGGGCCTTTGTAGGACCTATCTCTGCCACCACCAAGGATGGAAATTTCATAATTATGCAAATGATATCTTCCAGAAACACTGAAGGTGGAGATATCATAATTTTTCACCATCTCTTTTGAAAAATATACTATCCAAACTCAACCCTCTTCTTTCCCAACCCATCATCAGGGGAACAATGGGTTGGATTACTTGGATATCATGTTCCATTCCTTTTTCCTCCTACTGGGATTGTAGGAACTCCCATGATGGATACACTTAACCTTCTGATATTGATTTCGGGTTTAAATGTTTGGTACCTAACTCAACCAAACCCCACACCCATTCCAAAATTTATTTTGAATTCTATGCATCCTACTAGTACTTACAATTCCCCACCACTAGTCGTTATGAAGGAAACTACACCCTCTAATCAACCTTCTACCAAAAATAAAAATGGGGGTAAATCCAAGAATGTAGGCATGCTACCTACTCTAGATATGGTTACAAACCCCCTCCCCTTTCCCAACATGAGCACCCATACCTTGCATTGTGTGCAATATCTTGGGTCAAGCCACCCATTAGTATTTGAATTTTCTCGTATTGCATGCTCACTTCCACATTCTTGAAGAGAATAACAATTAAAACACTCCTAGTGTTCATATCACTCTCCTTAATTCTACCAAACATCACAATAATAAATTGTTCACCAACCATACCTACGCATTGTGTGGCATTTACAACCACTATTTGTACCATTGTACCGATATAATCCAAAATTTTCAATCCATCTTAGTCTATTTGTGTCGATGTTCGCTTAAAGTGCAAATCACTACCATTGAGGAAGTGCCCTCTCCTATGTCATCCTCTTAAAGATCGATCTCCATCTATTTCCTCTCATCCTCCAATGAGACTTCCTCCCATACCTCTATTATCATATTGGTGGATGTGATTCCCTCTAACTATTTTTTTGCTCCATTCAAAAGGATGAGGACATGCAATGCCCATAGCATGGGGGAATTCCCCCAGCCATGCCTACTCATCATCATCATCTTTGTCGTTGTTTGGGATAATGATACTATGTCCAGGCCCCCTCATCATCTCATGGGTTTTATGTGCCACCATGGCTATTTACCTCATGGAATTCCCACCTCTAATTTATGGTAAATACCCTATCAACATTGCTCAAGAATAACATATGTGTGTCATCAACAACTCTGAGTTAAGGGGTGGGATCGATTATCATGGACCTATGATTGGGGGTTATGATACATCATTTTGACCCTCCCTAGTTACATTTACATCTATATTTCAATGAGACCATACCTCAGTCAAACCATATGTGATCCATAGTCACAAACCTCGTGTCCATATCATGGTGGAAAGTATTTAACCCTACCTACTCACATTTTCACACACATGGTATCATCCACTTATCAAAATCACATTCTAGTTGTATATTTCATTTCCTTTCCAAATGCACTTTTATGTTTAGGTTCTGTAAGTATGTTTCCATGTGTACAAGACCAGGTTGTGACGGGACTCTCTTGTTTCGACATATAGCCTCTACATACAAGTATATTTTCTTAAATTGGAATATAGGTGATTTACCTCTACCATCATATACATCAACCTTGTTTACCAATTTTACACTTGTAGGACACCCTCTATTTAGGTAAGTGACCCATCCCATCCATCTTTTGCATTCTCCCTTTCCCAGCAATAGATCCTCCCTTACATGAGTGACACCAATTAGTACCCTTAGTTCCATTCGACACCCATTTTATTCTTCTTTCTGCAGGATTGGAAGTCCATCAAGTTTGTGATCGTAGCACTTAACCACATATTAATTCATAATCATCACTCATTGGTTGAAACATGGAATCCCTGAATTATGGCCATTATGGAGTGTTTATGTTTCATATTACATGTCCATGACCCCACTAATCCATCCATACTATAAAAGTTACATTATTTTTTCACCATTCATCATCCCTCAAGGATATTACCATCAATGTACTAAATTTGTTTGCATAAATTTTCTATCAATCATTCATCAATTCACTTGGTTGTACATTGGGAACTTATCTCCTTGTCTCTTCTTACCATATTTCTGATATGCTTTCACACCTAGGAAACCATTACAAAATAGTTCTCCTTAGCACCATCTCTTAGGTGTCCACACACTTGAGACACAATTACAAAACAATGCTCCTCAACACTCCTACAAATTGTGTATCATCTCATCTTATGTTATTATCCATGGTTTTCTTTATTTATATCATTATGAGATGATTCACCCATGGATTCATACTGGCACCATTGTCCCCCTAAGTTTTCATCAGTTCCCTCTATCACATTTGTGAGTCCCCCTCCATTGTAGTTATGTCCCATGGTACCCTAGTTGTGTCCCTCCCTTAATATTATCAGGAGTTTCACACATGTCTCCAGGTTAGCCATGCCTTCATGCTATGAATAAAGGAAATTTGTGTCACCAATTCAATGACCACCATATGCCCCTTTGGTTTCTCATTCCTTTATATTTATCTCTCTATTATTAGATCATATTCCTCATGCTCATATCAAGGAAGCATCATTGCATTGTTGGTAGTAGATATCCTTCTTTCGACATCAACACATATATTCATAGGATAGACCTAAAGGCATCATGTATGTTAGCCCCATAATCATCTTTGATGGGTTCCCTTGGATTGACTGAGGGGATACCACAACCCCTCTTAGATTAGTTGGTTCTCGCATGATCAACTTTAGCTCATCATCGCATCGTTAAGCATCATATAAGTTTATGGTTCTCTTATTTGGCTTGTTTAAAGACCTTGGATATACTTGACTCTATCCATTCTGTGAGCCTTTTTCGAGTTCCTCCAATCATATGCTTCTTGTAGTATCCATGATACATTGACGATAATGTTTGGATTCCCTTCAGTTGTATGCTTCCTATGGTATCTTGTTCTAATTGCAGATCCCTAGAACTATTTGATTCAATATTTAAAATATTTGAGTCACTTTTCTATATACTTTGTCCGTATCTTGGTCCCCTTCGATTTCATCAAGGCATTGATTACTATGATTTCACATCCCGTTGGGATTCCATTGTTCTGACATGTGTTCTTTGATCAACCATGGTTGGGACATGATTATGTATGCATATCAGGGCCCTCATTAACCTTCATTATGTATTGTGATTGGGTCCCAAATTAACATCATGATGTATTGTATTCAACAATTATTCATGTATTAATCAGCCCCCTCTTGGTCTATATCCTAGTTGATACTGAGACACTTACATGAGCACAGGTATTCCTGCCTCAACCATATATATGAGATTATGTAAACCTCATCTAGTTTGAGTACTTTTTCAGCATGTATGGGACTATGTAGTCCCTCGAGAGGGTGATTCCTCTTTGTTGCGATTTCATCCCTCAATTCGATCATCACCCCTTATCTTATGAAAGCAAGAAAGTCCTATGATGTATTTCAACCAAAAGATGAGCTCATTACCTCACATATTAGGGGACAATCAGTTAACAACCAACATTTTCTCACCTTTGATATCATCAACTTCAACACCCATATACATAATTAATTAGCATCATAAGAACCATTTTTCCATAACATTCCATCCATATGACCTGAGGAAGTAACAAAATTCCCAAATATCAAAAGTCAATCATAAAATTGACCAATTTGGAAGGGGTCACAAATTTTCCCCTAAAAATCATGATTTAGTCCCAAAAAGTTATTCTCGAGAAGAAAGTTGTTATTTCCCACTTCCATAATGAAGTAAGGGCCAAAATTAAACACATACCTTGATGTGTTCCAAAATTTGTTCCATATGTAGGTTCCAAAACCATATTTTCTCCACTAAGCAATCAAGGAAATAGAGAATGTTCACATTGAATCTATATCCTTTTCTTGACCACACTTGTACCTATAAAAAATACCTTAGTTTCATCATGCCATACACACAATGCCCATATCATACTCATGTTGTTACTTTGTCAAAAAAGTACCAAAAATAGAAGGAGACCATTACCTACTTTCTACTTTCACCATTGAGAATATCAAACTTGTGATAGTTGGATGGATATTGAGAGCTCATAAATAGACACATGGACATCCGATTGGACAACTAAGGAGGCCTTATTTCCTCTACATTGTGTTAAGGTTATACTATGTATTCTTTCTTTGTAATAATAATGAAATCCAATATTTCATTCTCTACATGTTGTCTTAGTGATCTCTATGTGTATTGTGGTTTGAATAATGTTGATAGTTTGTTTATATTAGTTTTTGTTGATTTGTCTTTTCCTTATTGAATTTTATACCAAGGATTTCACAATGCATTGGTGGGTATTGTTAAAATACATGGGTGAGAAATCACTCACAATGTGCACATACATTCATTTTCAAAATTCATTGGACCAATTTTAAAGTTATTTCTCTGACCTCTTTCTGAAATGGGCCTCAAGTGAGGCATTGCAAGCTTACTCAAAACAATCTCATTATGTTGCTTTAATACTTTGGCCTATTAGCCCATTTTTGAAAATTTTTCCATCAAGTCCACTTGAATAACTAACCATTAGATTGCTTCAAAGAATTGTCCATTCACCACTTTTAAATATTCGACATGATCTTGATTTTAAATATTCATCAAGTCTTCTTAAAATATGTCCCATCGGCTAATTTTCAAAGATTCACCCAATTTCAAAGGGGAAGCAAAATTTATTGAGATATTTTTTAAAGATGGTCAATTGGTCACTTCAAAAATGTACATAAGTTTGAAAGGAAGACTTTTTAGATACTTTCAAACAAATGCTTTGAATAGAGGAATAAGGCCATCATGCCATATATGATTTAGCCTCGTTCGGCCATTTGAAAAATACTTTGAAGGAAAGGGCAAGGCCAATAATCCTTTGAATGAAAATCCCTTAACTCATTTAGGAAAGACCAATTTTGAAATAAAATACCCAACAATTTTGAAGAGTCCTACTATGTTTTATGTTGGTGGTGGTATTCAACCACATTAGCATACATGAAGAATGTGAACTATTAATGTCTTTCAACGGATCTAGATTTGAAATATGAAACATAAATTTGAATATAATGAGATAAATAAGGATATTTAAAATTATTAATGCATATAACAAAATGATATAGCTAAACCCAATGTGTAATGCTTCATTTAACTAGGAATTCCATTTCAAAATTCATCCATAACAAAAATACAAACTCAATTTCAAAATGATAACAAGAAATTCAAAAGAAAAGATTGAGAACTTATTTTTTTTTATCCTTGCCAAGAAATTAGTTACATGTGAGGAATTTTCCAACCAACCTTAAGCATCTAGTGTAGATGCCACTACCAAGCTAAGATATGGAGATACATGGAAAATGAAACTAACTAAGGACTCTCAAGTCACTCACCCAACCTAATTAATCTCAAGCTCAAGCAAGTTGTCCATCACATAAAACACCCTAGAAAACTAATAAACCAACACAAGATTTGCACTCTCTTCAACTACCCCCACACAACATAAGGAATATGTTACCCTTTCTTCACTCAATAATTCCTCATAAGTATTCTTCCATCCATTGATCTTCAATGTGGGTAAAATATATAGTCTAATGCATTTTTTTCTTTTAAGAATAACCTAACAAAGTTTTACCTTGGCTTTTAGAATCTAGTGAATAATGATTTATAAGGAAAAGTAAAGTTCTACTAAATAACCCATCCTATGTGGTCCTTAATAGCAATATAATATCTCTTCCCATTTCCATGATTTCTTCTTTCATAGTTGTATTTGGTCATATATAGGTTTGAATCTCAATCTTAGCATATACACATAGTCTTTAGAACTTAAGAGGAGTTTCTTGCAAGGACATATGGTAAGAATAAATGAGTTTAGATGAGAATGGAAAAAATGTAGTAAGAATGAGGAAACACAAATGACCGAATCTAAATTAGCATGATGGAGTGAACAAAAAGATTTAACAGGATGCAATTCCCATGAGGATGAAGTCTCTTACACTCCCTCCTATTGTAATCTACCCCGTTTACTTCATAATTATGAAAGGTAGAATTCTATATAAATCACCCCCTCTATTAAATGATTAGTAGTTGAAAAGTTTTAATAAACAATATAATAATAAGTAATAAGGTAAAATTTAATGAACTCAGGTAACTTGGATTATTTATTATGTCTTAGGCCCCCTGCCCTCTTCCCCTCCTATGGACTAATAATCTCTCTTATGCCACATATATAGCTTGAACCTTTATATTAATTTTTGATATAATATTATATAAAATGTGCATATCATGGAAAATATACCACGTGGTACCTAGAAAAGCTTAATTTCCATAATTGCATGCCTTTCCATTCACTAGTTGGGCCTTGTCCTTGAGCTCCACAATAGGAATCTACAGAAGATATTTACATCATTTACACATGACACGATTCTATATAGCTCATATGGCCTGATTCCTATCATTATAACCACTTGTTTAGGATTTATACACAATTCAATCCAATACAACCATAGGGTCAAAACTAAGATATTGCAATATGCCCATCATTTTCGAGAGGAGAAGATGGATGACAAGGAAAATACGTAGGATTGTGGATTTATGGTGGCATTTCAAGAAATCGTTCGTGCATATGCTTAAGATGATAATGTTATTGATAGTGAATATAATGAATCATTTACAGCAATACTATTCAAATATAATTTTTCTAAAACCTTCAATATATCCATTACAATGATAAATGAAAATATACATCTCCTTTCAATCGACACAATTATTTTTTTATTGAGTAAAGTTGAGCCATATCTGTGGTCAATCCATTGTTGTCAAGTGTTCTTCCACCTAGATGTTTTAGAAAAGATGGTTTGTTATTTCTTACTTACTTAAAAAGGTAAGTACATGTTCATGAACACTAATATTCCCACAACTTCAAGGACTAGTTACAAAAATGATAAAGACTATGAATAATGATCTAAAATTAAGATGGAACTTTTTTATTTGCATTTATGCTAATATTTGTGAATTATATAAATTGTCAAAATGTATATAATGAGTTATTTACATGAAAGAAAAATATTTATCAAATGTAGTAGATAACACATTTTTCTTTTTCTTTTAATGAAATGATTCATAGTTGTATTACTATAATATAATGGGAGTATTTGAATTTTATAAAAAGAAAAAGGTTACATGAAAAGAACCATCAAAAGATAAGGCTCGAAGGGAAATAAATACCTAGCATGTGAAAATATATCTAGAAGGTATCCAAACTATAATCATTGAAGATGAAAGTGCACAAGGAAAATAGAAATAAACACAACTGAGATAGGTCAATTAGAAAGAATGGGCAATGAGACTAAGAGGACATTGGAAGTGAAATTGGTTATAAGATGTAATAGGTAATGTTTGCATTGACAAAATTTATATAGTAGAGAAGAGCAATTTGTTTGGCTTCAACACTATATGTTTTTCTATTGTTATCAAATATATGAGAAATAGAGAAAGTATTCATAATATATACTGCCAATTAATGTAATGGTCTAAGATGTTTGTCCATGACTTTAATTCATTAAACTTGTTTAAGAGTTTGTAAACATTGCAATTTCATTGACCTGTAAGTCTTTGTTATAAACATAACTTCAATGAGTGCATCACAATATACCTTGCTTTTGTGGTTCCATTCTTGTTTGAAAGCCTTGTTGTTCTTAAAACCTCTCAATATCCATAGCCATGCAAGATGAAGGAAACTTTGTAGTTTTTCCTAGGTAATAAGAACTATATCTATGTAAAAACACTTTAATTTCACCATTTTGAATCTATGAAGAACTAATTTAAAAATTAGTTACATATTTTACAATATATTGGTTGTCTAAGTACCTCCTAGAAGTTTTCCATCAACAACTCTCCACACATCCTCTTATTCTCAAGGTATGTGTAATATATCTTATAATATCCTAAAGAAATTAATTAAATTTATCATAATTAACAATGAGTAGTTATCTTCTTATGAATTTAAATGTGATTAGTATATTAAATTGTGCATTTAACTATGCTATAAGCAAACCTTCATGTTTTAAGTTTTGAAAAAAAAATGTTGATATATTCCTCTCTTTGATCTCTTTTACACAATCCTTTCCCCTTTTACTATTCTCCCTTCTCTACAGGGATGGGATCCCAATCTACTTCAATTTTTTTATTTGTCATTTTATTTAAATGAAATATGGATTATTACTTACAAGAAATACTTTCATTTCAAAATATATATTTTCATTTCTATTTAAACATTTTTTGAATATTTTTTTTTAACAAAAACTGAAAAGGGGGTTTATATATAAAAGAGGCTGTGCACAGCCATTCATTACAAAATATATAATATCGGATGCTTATGTACAATGAAATCGCTGCACCATAGATCTAACCAAGGGGCTGTCCAAAAAACCTTACATATAGTTTGCTCAAAACATCTGAAACTGCAGGAGGGGTATACCCTTACGAACTGCTGACATAAAAACAAACAGAAAAACATGTAAACATCATAAGGGGGCAGATTACTGATTGCCTCTATTGATTCGAGGCTGAACGACAGATTCTTCTTCCATAGGAGCCACAACTTCTGCAACTTCACCGGTGATTCTGCTGGCCTGGTGCATTGCAATGAATCGCTGGAGATCCTCCTAAATCCTATCCACCTTCCCCATAATTTCCCGGAGATTGCTCTCATTGTCATCTATGCGAGCATCATTATTACTTACCTGCTGGGAAGTGTAACTTAATCTGTCTGCCATTTTATTCACCTCCGCGACCATTTCTTTAGTATCCACGACATTGATAGCTAGCAGCTCATATAATCTGCGCAGATTCTTTTTTATTTCCATTATGCCTGCCAATTATCCACCCTGCACCATTCTGAATTCTGTAGCCGAGATGCTTAACCGAACAAGGAGATCAAGGGTGGCACAATCAGGATTATCGGGAACGCTATCTTGTTGCACAAACGAACTGAGAACAACAAGTTCTTGGAGTAGAGAACCTGCACCTAGATTTTGGCAGACCACCGTGCCCACTGTTCCTTCCAGCCAGCCCGAGCAACGGCAGCCAAGAACCAGACTTCGCCCACTTTTACCATACGCAAAGGCACCACAGCTGAGAGTTGCAGCCTGAGACACCGAGAGGGAAGAGCATGAACAAGAAGAAAGGGCTGCAAAGGCTAGTCGTTCCTTCACCACCGAGCGCGTGAGGGGGAGTACCTGCCACGGGAGGCCTTGGAGCCACCCTTCACTGATTCCTGAAACAACCTGAAGCATAAGACGCAGAGCTTCGTGGAGGCCAGAGCTCACAATGGGAAAAGGATGGAGAGACATACTGAAACCGGAGGCAAACAGGGGATAAAGATAGATGGGAAGAGAGGCATGCGAGGAATAAATGTCGAAGACCCGAGGCCTTAAGGCCATTAAAACCGCATCAGCCGGAGGGTGGAGGGAACGAGGAGAGGGCCACGCGGCAAAGAGGAAGGGACTGGGCGTTAAATGAGGGGAGCCGGCAAAGGACGAGCAGGGGAGAAGATTGAAAAGACAGAGGAAGGCTTGGAGCAGGAGGAAAACGGGGATAAAGGAGAAGGGCAAGGGAGAGGGAAGGGGGCAAAAAAACCAAAGGACAAGGATGAGGACCTTGAAGCAATGCCCAATTAAGTGTAGATTCCTAAACACATGGGAGTAGTTATGCCATATAGATATCTTTTCCATCGTTACAGAATATATTTATGGAGGGGGGGATACCCGTCTTGCTTATAGACACCTTGCGGAAGAGAAGCCCCAATGTTGGCCATTTCATCTGCTGCAATGTTATTAATCCGGAGAATATGGAAGGGCTTGAAGGAATGAAGCATCAGAGGCTTTACTTTGTTGTACAGGCGACGGTAGTTGATTTCCCCTGAGGGGTAGCCATTGATCAGTTTGGAGATGACATGCTTTGAGTCTCCAAAAATCAAAACCTTTTGATAATTTTTTGCCCGTAACATCTGAAGACCTTGGAGCAAAGCCAGCCACTCAGCTTCATTATTAGTTCGATTCCCTAACCCCCAGGCAAAGGATTGTTCTATGTTTCCTCCGGGATCCAAAAGGATCCCCCCCGCGCCTGCCACCCCAATATTTTTTTTTTTTTTTGAATATTTTAACATCTATTTTTTAGGCAATTTCTACCTAAACTATGACCTATTTTTTGTCTTGTCTAATAACCTACAAAAAGGATTATGAAAAATTATTTGAAAAAGATACGCTAAAAGAGTTAAAAAGTCGACAAATTTTCAACTTACAAAGGTGAAGAAAAAACACTGATCCAAAATAGAAACAAAAAATTGGGTTCCATTTGTAGTTGAAGTTTGGGACTAGAACATCTCTAAATAATCATCAAGGAAAATGAAACAAGTCCATATTTTTTTTATAATTTTTAATCTTAGAGCTAAAACAATGCACCCTATCCAATCCTTTTAGAAGCTTTTCATCCACCATTAGGAGTATCGCTATGATTAAATTAACTTAGAGCTAATTTTTAATCTTAGAGCTAAAACAATGCACCCTATCCAATCCTTCTTTTAGAAGCTTTTCATCCACCATTAGGAGTATTGCTATGATTAAATTAACTATTATGAAAGACAAGATGCTTCTTAAAATTGCCTCAATTTCTAGTCAAAGTCACATGCATAAAGATGTTAATTATTGGCTAAACCATTGGAGAATTAAAAAAAAATCCACTCCGTAGAATATTTCTAACATAAAAGTATTATCATCTCTATATAAAAAAAGAAATTGTGGTGCAATGAAGAATTAAAGAACAAGAAAAAATTAATGTACTAAAAATAGATCATCAAACCCATTCCAAAATATCAAAATCATATTTGTTTTATAACTAGTTCAAAAGAAGAAAATCGACATCTTTAAAATAAGAACCAACTTTCACAATCTTTGTAGTGAAACTGGGGTTTGATTGAATAAATCCTAATATATCATGGAATGAAATAAATTTTCATATTTGTGATACTAAGAAAGTAGAGAATGAAAAACATTTTCTCTTAAAATACCTTGCATATGTTCATATTAAATCTTCATTAAAAATATATATAATATATTACTTATGTGAAAAAATAAATCAATTGATTTGAGAGCTCATTGTATCGAAATTTCAATTCTCCTATCTTACTTCGATGATGGTTTTGAAAGTCATTGATTTAAGTCATTGACCTAGGAGGATCTATTTCTAAACCACTATAGGACAGTGGTAGGAAGTGAATGTTTCTATGTACATTGCAACAAAGAAAATGTATTACAACTAAAAAAATATCTTTTATTGTCATTAAATTATATATATATTAAATATTTATAATAAATTAATATAAATTTATTAAAAAATTAATAATATTAAAATCTATATTTTTATTTCTGTTTAAAATAAATTTATAGTAACTTATGAAAAAATTCATTTAATAACATTTATTATAATACAAGTTAATATATATATTATATTAAATTTTATGATTAGTATGTTCTTTATGCCATCTTCAATCAATTTATTCAATAAATGGTCTATATAGATCTATAATATAATAATTGAGTATCATCTTAAATTCACAATAAATATATACTTAATTTTAAAATTTAAGGTAATGAAGGTACTGAATGTGAAATTTGAAGGGATGGGAATTGTTGGTAATGTTTGTGAAATTTGAAATGGATATATTGAAAATAAAAATATAATGCCATGATGTAAGGTATACTCTACTTTAATTTACAATAAATATATACTTAATTTTAAATTTTAAGGCAATGAAGGTAATGCATGTGAAATTTGAAGTGATGGGATTTGAAGGTAATGATTGTGAAATTGAAATGGATATATTGAAAATTAAAAAATATATATAATGTCATGATTTAAGGTAATAGTGATACAATGGTATGGATGCACTCTAATTTGGGTGTATATACTCCAAAATTTGGATAGATTTGTTTGATTCATAATTTGGTAAGAAATGAACAAATTTGGTGGTGAAACACTGTTTGGCAATATAACTACCCTCCAAAATTGAGGATCTCCATGTAGTTTCTCCTATCAAATAAGGCCTTGACCTAGGATGTATTACAATAGAAAACAGAGAGGAGCCTAATCATTGTTATCTTTGTACACAAGTTAAATAAACAAATCCGCATTATGCAGTTATATACGAAGGTTGTTTGGCTTGAAATTAAACAGTTAGAGATGCAAAATATTTGGCATGGGGAGACGGTGGAAAATTGTCTTCAGACTTGGAATTTGAATTATTCATATGTAGAATACAAATCACTACCCATTTTAGTATCTTGGGGAATATGGCTAGCAAGGAATACAAGCTGCTTTGAAGACAAGTTTATCCTTCCTATACATTGTGCTTATCAAAGTCAGTTATTTCCATACAAAAAGGTGCAAATCAAGATTCATTAAATGGTTAAGGAAAATATAGATGACACTATGCTATGGGCATATTTTGATGGTGTTTCCATGGGAGATACTCAGAGGTGTGGAGCAGGGGGGGGATACTCAATCTTTCGAGGCAACATTGGTTTAGCTTCAAATCTAGTCCTCAGTAAGGCACAAATAATTGTGTAGAGTTAAGTGCTCTTAGACTTTTGTTATGGCTAGCAGTTGAGCATGGTACAAATGCAGTCAAGATTTTTGGTGATTCACAGCGTATAACCAAATGGATTAATGGGGAAAACATGATTCAAAAAATACGATCAATTCCTCTCTTGGAAGAGACAATAACATTAAAAGCAATGGTGGTTTGTAAAGATCTAGTAGGACACCAGGAGTGGTCGAGGATGAGCTCCAAGAAGTGAGGTGGGAGGTCCAATGGAGTTTTTAGTAGGACATTTCAGCTTGGCATCTTTCTATGGTAATGGGTGGGGGGGGGATCCCCTGAACTGTCGTCCTCCTGACCAAGGTAATTTGACTATTGGAGAAATTTCGATATGAATAATTCAAGGTGAATTCCTTGTTTGTACTAGTATGGATCGTAAACCTGGTCAATGCTTTCCAAAAACATCAGCTATTCCTTCCATGCTAGTTAAGTCTGCAAATATTAGGGAAAAAATTCAGTTTATGACGGATCATGCTTTGATTGGAAAATTCATTGGGTTACAGCCATCGAAGAAAGCTCTGCTTTGGTGGATTAACTCGACATGGAAACCTAAAGGTCATTATGATTTACATTTAGGATCGAAGGGGTTTTTTACTGTTTCTTTTATCAGTCAAGAAGATCGAAACTGGATTATTGACAGCGGTCCATATTTCTACTATTCTATGGGTCTTTTCCTTCGTCCTTGGAAAGAGAAATTCTGCCAGAAAAGGAAGATATGTGCATTGCTCCAGTCTGGATCTGGTTATATTCGCTTCCTCAGGAATATTGGGATGCTAAAATCTTAGAAGAACTGGGTAATTGTTTGGGTTCCTTTATTAAAATTTTAGAGCAAACTAAATCTCAGAGATATACTGCCTTTGCCCGTATTTGTATCTACATGGATCTATCCAAGGCTCTTCCAGAGGCTATCAGGTTGCTTTGGGACGATGATGAATGGATTCAAAATTTGGACTATGAATAGGTTCCCTTTAGATGCCGTCGGTGTCATGAGTATGGCCACTTATTTAGGGAATGTCCTCTGAATCATCCCAAACCACTGGTTAATAAGGTATTGAATCCATCAGATCCTAGATTTTCTAAAGTATCTTCTCGTAAATGAGGAAATAAAAAACAAGATCCTCAAGACTTTGCCAAAAAGTTAACTAGTTCTAATTCCTTTGAAAATTTGAGTAAACAGGCAAGACAGTCGGTGGATTCAAGAAGTCCTGAGGGTAATTTTTCCAAATCCGAGATTGGTCAAACTTCAAGCCTTCCCTTGTGTCCAAGTATAGCCCAGGATCTCCATATTGGAAATTTGCAACAAACAGCTAGACCAGAAGTTGAAGCAATGGATATTTCCCTGCAACTTGATTTCTTGGAAGAATCAGAAGAAATGGATATAGGTGACTTAGATCTTGAAGGAATTGAGAAATCCTGTTCGGATAAAGTTAAAGGCTATGTTCCACAAGAACAGGTTAGTCTTTTAAAAGAGGCTATTCTTAAAGCTAAATTCTCAAATTCTCTGGGCATTAATTCAGGTTCTTTTAAAGAAACAAAAAAATCTGGTGAAGACAATGGCAAGAAACTGGGACACAAATCCAATAAACATAGAGTAGCAGATGTAGGAAGGCGGCTGGTTGATTCAGGTCAATATCCGACAATCAGAGGTTCTCTTGGTCTGTAATTTTGTTTTTTTTAGTGAAACTCCTTTCCTGGAACACTCGAGGCATTAATAGCCTGAGAAAAATGAAAATTCTCTATCAAAAGATTAAGTGATCTAATCCAGCTATTGTTTTCTTACAAGAAACCAAATGCCAGGCCAATTTTATTCAGGAATGCAGGAGTAAAATATGGACGTGTTGTGAGAGTATGGGTATTGATTCCAAATGTTTTTTTAGAGGTTTATGTATTTTATGGGATCCGTCCCAGGTTTCCCTTTCTAATTTTCAAGGAGCCCGTAATTCTATCTCTGCCATTTTTAAAGTGGTTGGTTTTCCTATCTCGGGTTTACTCACGAATGTTTATGGTCCTCAACATTCGAGTGATAAGCGTAGTTTTTTAAAAACCATTTCTAATTTGAAAACCTGTATGCCCTTTGAGCATTGGGTGGTCAGAGGTGATTTTAATCTTATCACTTCTCTGGAGGAAAAAAAAGGTGGTAGGCGTTGTTTAGAGGAGGAATGTAATATTTTCCGTGAGACTATTGAAGATCTGGGTCTTGTGGATATTACTCTATGGGTTGGGTGGTTTACTTGGAATAATAAATGAACAGGGGACCATCATATTGCTTCCAGACTTGATAGTTTTCTAGTTTCTGAATCAGTCATTAATTTAGGAAGTGAAATTCATAGTTCAACCCTCCCTGGCCGAGGGTCCGACCATTGGCCAATCGAGCTTTTATGGAGTGGTCTGGGGTCTCAATTCAAAAATCCCTTTCGTTTTGAGCAATTTTAGATGATTAATCCTGACTTCAATGAAAAATTTAAAACTTGGTGGACCAAATCGCATTCAAATCAGATGGCTAATATGTGGTCTTTTCAACAGAACCTGAAGGCTCTGAAATTTAAAATAAAGAAATGGAATAAGGAAGAATTTGGGAATATTTTCCAGGAGAAAAGCAAATTGGAGATTCGTCTTCAAGAGATTCAGTCCATTGGGTTTAATGAAGGTTATTCCTTATCTCTACTTGAGGAGGAAAGATTGGTGGAAAAACAAGAGGAACTCCTTTGGTGGCAGAAATCTCATATCAAGTGGCTTCGTGAGGGAGAAAAGAACTCCAAATTCTTTCATCATTCTGTCATCCAATCTAGGTTTGAGAACAAAATTTATTCCCTTAAAAATGAAGCAGGAAACCTTTTGGAAGGTAGGGAGGAAATTGAGGATTTACTCAACTCTCATTTTTCAGATATTTTATCTGATCCTCGAAGGGATCGTTCTTCTGACATTGAAGTCATTACAAGCCAGGTTCCCTCCTTGGTTTCAAGGCAATAGAACCAAATGTTAATGAATTCCATCTCTCTTCAAGAAGTCCAGGAGGCTGTCTTTCAGATGAAGGAAGGTACCTCGCTTGGCCCGAATGGTTTTATTGTTAATTTTTTTCATCGCTTCTAGGAGATGATTAAAATTGATGTTTGGAAAATTGTAGAACAATCTCGAATATATGGGCGTATTCTTCCAGCCTTAAATGCTACCTTTTTAACTCCGATTCCTAAAAGTGAGGGTGCTGATTCTCCTAATAAATTTCGTCCTATTAGCCTTTGTAATGTGATTTATAAGATTATAACCAAGGTAATTGCTAATCGATTAAAACCTATTTTGCCTTCTCTAATTTCAACAGAACAATAAGGGTTTGTGGAGGGGCATCAGATTTCGGATGGGATTATTCTTGTTCATGAAATCTTACACTCCATCAAAATTAAAAAGTTGTCGGGCATGTTAGTTAAGATGGACATTGCCAAAGCTTATGATAAACTCAACTGGCAATTTATCAGGAGAATGTTGGTAGCATTTGGTTTTAGTATGGCCTAGGTTAATTGGATTATGAATTTGATCTCATCGGCATTTTTTCCAGTTTTAGTTAATGGGGTTCCTTCAGGAATCATTACTCCAACTCATGGTATCCATCAAGGGGATCCTTTATCACCTTTTCTGTTTATTCTTATGGCTGAAGGCCTGGGACGATCTATTTCTGCTTCAAAGGGTGCCAATTCTATAAGAGGTTTACGTGGAACTCCAGATGGGTCTAGCCATTCTCACCAACAGTTTGTTGATGATACTATGCTTATGGGATATCCTTTTGTCCAGGAAGCTTCTAGTTTTCGTAAATTCTTGTATTAGTTTGGTAGTGCCTCTGGTTTGGAAGTCAATGCACAAAAATCCCAGGTTTTTTTCTTTAACACTCCTAGTATTACTCGTCGTAATATTATTCGTATCTTAGGTTTTTCTGAAGGTTTTCTTCCAGCTACTTTTTTGGGAACTCCTCTTATAAACACTCAGTTAAGGAAGAGTTCCTGGATTGAACTAGTGGATAAAGTTAAGCGGTTGAATAATTGGACTTTGAAATCTCTGAATTTGCCAAGCCGTTTGGTTCTTGTCAAATCTGTGCTTCAAGCTTTGCCTACTTATATGTTCTCAACTATGTTGGCGCCTAAATCTGTTCCTCGAGATTTGAGAAATATCCAAAGAAAGTTTCTGTGGAGTGGTGCTCAAGATCCTCATAAATGGGCTCTGGTCAATTGGTAGAATGTCTGCAAACCAAAATCTCAGGGCAGTTTAGGGCTTAGAGATCCTGAAAAAGCAAGGTTAATAGCGGGAGCTAAGCTTTGGTGGCGTTGGCTAACTCATTCTCAGGAACCTTGGGCTAAATTATGGGTAGCCAAATATGCCCCCAACTAGGATTGTCGGGAATTAATTAGGTTTTTTGAAGAAAAAGCTGGTTCTCACATATGGAAAATGGATTGGGCAGGTCATAGCATAATTCAACAACATGGTTTCTGGGAAATATGTGATGGCCAATCTGCTCGCTTTTAGAAGGACGCTTGGCAACAAATTCCTTCGTTGGAATGATCGGGGCATTGTCAAAAGCTCCAAGAAGCTTGTATCACTAGAAATTTATGCAAAGTTGCTGACTTTTGGGGGTTTCAGCATCCGGGTTCTTTCTCTCGGTCATGGGTGACTCAGAGTTGGTTGGATCGCCTAGGTCCTTCTCAGGAATGTTCTTGGCTAAAGGAAGAGCTTAATATGTGATGTATTCGAAGACATGAAGGTAATGATAAGCTTCGATGGGGTTATGGACCGAAAGGGGTATTTTCTCTCAAAGAAGCATATAACCTTCTCTTTCAGACCTCTAAAAACCTAGCTGTTTCTTCTTGGAGTACTCTTTGGGGGAAAAAATTATGGCCAAAAATCACTATTTTCTGTTGGCTTGTTATGCATAAAAGAATTTTAACTGGGGATAATTTAAAAAGACGAGGGATGTATGGTCCTTACCAGTTCCCTCTTTGTAAGCAAGCTAAGAAAACATCTTTACATCTTCTAGATGACTGTCCTTTTTTGACAGCTCTTTGGGATCATGGCACAAATCTGTTTCTTTGTTCTACTTGAATTAGGCGGAACCTGGTGGGAACCTTGCTTTATTGGCCTAAGAACCCGTTCCAGAGTCAAATCCTGAATTGACTTTGGGAATTTTTTCCCAATTTTTTGATTTGGGCTATTTGGAATGAACGAAATGCTAGAATTTTTCACTCAAAGACTTCGTCTCTCTTTGATGTCTGGAAATGTCTGAATTCCAAATTGAAGGAAACCATTTATCTGACTAATTGGGATATAAAAAACTTAGAGTTAGTAGGGACAAAAAGACAGATTCTGGCAAACTGGGGTCTGGATAATTATGATACTTTTGTTTAGCCTAACCAAAAAATTCATCCATTTAATCCAAGCCTGGATTGTTGGAACCCTCCTCCAAATGCTTTTCTGAAACTAAACTTTGATGGAGCCTCTAAGGGTAATCCTGGAAAGGCGGGATATGGCTTTATTCTTCGTAATAATAGAGGTAAAATTCTTGGTTATGGTTATGGTTTCCTAGGTATTGAATCCAACATTGCAGCATAGATTGAAGGATTGATTCAAGGGTTAGAATGGGTCTTGGAAAATTGTCACGAATTGATTATAATGGAGGGAGATTCACAGATGGTTATTCACCTCACCTCTAAACTGCATAATGGCTCTCAAAGTTCTAAAGTTTCATCTTCCTGGTGCCTAGAAAGTCAAATCATGGCTCTACAAACAGGTTTTATTCAGGGGAAAGATGTCAGTTTTTCACATGTTCGTCAGAATAGTAACAAGATGGCGGATTACTTGGCTAACATGGGAGTTGGTATGTGTCATCCTTTTAGAGCGCGAGATTGGCATCTACTTTCGGACATGACCACTCAATGCCGGCGTCAAGATCTTATCTCCAGTGACTGTACTAGCATCCAAATGGAAGGTCAGAATAATTATTAATGCAGGATTATATTCTCTCTAAGCATGTGGCACTTGATAGGTGTAATCTTTGATTTTTAATTATGACCCGATGCATGTTTTAAATATGATGGTTTGGGCATATTTTTTCATATATTTGACAGATGTTGGTACGCATTTTGTACTATGCTTCGAGGATCAGGTGAAAGGTATTAATGGTGAGTCTTCTGTAAAGACTTGTGTGAGGGATTGTGAATTTAATTTGTTGATCGTATCCATCATGTAACACACCAATATGAGGTTATATTCTGGTGCAGGGTGGCGAAACTTTTATCAGCTGCTTATCGGGTATTTTTGGGAGTTATTATTGTGAGTGTTTTATCCGTGGATCGACTAGTAATCTCTGGTTTATCAAGATGAATGATAAAGGAAAGGGGAAAAGGGAGCATTCTCTATCAGACTCGTCCAAGGTGGCATCCCGTGCGCAACGTAAGGCTTTATGGGAGTCTCGAATGTTTGAATTGGAACTTCCCCAAGATATCCAGAATCGCATTGCTGCAATTGAACGTCGTCTTTGGGATGAACTTGACTCTCAAAAATTGAAAGAGGAATCTAAGAAGGTGGAGGAGTGGATTTTGTACCCTGGCCATACTGTGGATGGTATGAATCTTTATAAAAAAATCACTTGCGTTATTGTGGGTTATGAAAAACTTGGTGGGTAGAGCTGAATGGGATCGTCAGTCTCTTTATTTGGACAATTCATCTCCCGAGTCTTGGTAGATTGCTATCTTTGCATCGATTCATTCTGTGGAAGCTTCAGTTAAGCGGGTTGAAGACAAAATTGACTTCCTGATTGCGTGCTTGGGTTTCAATTTCCCGCTTCTTCGATTTCTGGCACAATAAAACCAAGTTGTCTTGGTTCCTCTCAGAACTTTGATAAGGATTTATCTTATATTCTGCTATAGTTTGAAGTTTGGGGCTATTATCCCTTTGAAACTGATTCTTTATTGGGGTTTCTAATGATCTTGAAGGTGTTTTTTCTCACGCTTGGATTTATGTCTTATCTGCATAAATATGGTCTGTTCTTAGGGACGGTGTCTTTTGCGACTTTATTAGTGTTACCAAATATTGTGATCTCCTATTTTGGTTTGTATAATCTAGTTTATTACGAGCCTGAAGCTTGGCTTTGTAATGTTTGTCAGCGTTTTTTGACAATCTAGATTTTCTTAAGTTGGTGGATGATGCTTGAAAGAAGTGTCGCTGGTCTGAAATATGAACCTTGAGGGTTTCTAAAAATATTTTGGGATTGAGTCTATGGGTTCTGATTGTAATGTTGGGGACTGTTTTGGCATTGACTGAGCTGTTTTAAAAATGTTGGTCACTTCTCTTTAAGAATTGATTTTGTGGGCTGGGGAGTAAGGAAGATTTGTGTTTGTGGATTGGAAAGTAAGGAAGTATGGAGTTAGGGAGGTCTGGTATTATTATTACCGTTCTACATCAACTTTGTTAAAAATGGAAAAAGTTGATTTTGTACCTTGTAATTGGTTTTAGAAGTCCTTACTTCTTTTTTAATGTGATTACTGTACTTACAAAAAAAAAACATTAAGAGCAATGGTGGAAATAGTGAATATCCAACATGTATAAAATTATTCCTTTTTATCTCGAAGTTCACATAAGTTTTTTGTAGAACTTATTGTTGAAGCTAAGCAAGATTTTTACTTAGTAACTAATTTGGATAAAAATATGTTTCATTAAAGATAGAGTTTTGTGAGAATCATAGTAGAAGACATTTTGGTCAAGTAGTATGATAGTTCTATTGAGACTTGGAAATTTGCAGGCAACAACAGCAAGGGATTCTCCCCAGTCAACGTTTCCAACTAGCCCGTGACTGTTTGGTATAGGGAATCCATCCGGTTTGTGGTCCGGCTACCGTAGGTCAAGTAACAAAAATAAAAGGTTTTACCGGTTGCGGCCCGGTCCACCGTATATATTTTTGTATTTTTTGACTTTAAGTATGATATGCAAGTGCCTATTTAACATGCAGATTGATAGAGAATGCAAGAAGTATTCACAATGTGATGCGCATGTTCTTACCTCTCGTTTTAAATTCTCATGCATCTAAATCACACACACAACAAGAAATTAAATCTAACTACCTACCTATCCCTAGGGAGCAAGATTGTCACTGATTAATGAGTAATGTATCTTGTGCATGCATTATAAAGAGAAATTTCAGATAGCTAATATTTCTTCCAAAACACATGAACAAATAAAGATATTTAAACAACCAGATAGCCAATTGCTTATGAACAACATTCATTACTCATGGTGGTGATTTTCACAAAATAAATCAGAAATCACTCAGACAAGAACATAGGTCCTAAGAGTTAGAACAGATCTCACAGTTAATGAACATAAAGCTGAAAATGAAATAGTTCCTCTTCAACAAATCCATAGCATAACATTTGAACATCCCACCAAGCTTTCTCCACACTAATCGTGGAATGATCTACCTCATTCCTTAGAATCTGTTCATATAAAGAGTTAAGGTGCTGTATCTTTTTTGTATCTTCTTGATACCTTCTTTGCGAAATTTCCAAAAACTGGCTGTGGTCTGGAAAAACATCCATTCTTCGTTCAGCCTCTACTTGGCATCGATTATAAGTAATCAGCAACCTCATGAAGAATTCTACACATGCTCCTCTTGTCTTTTTAACAGCCTTCTTGAACTCCTCGGCCGTATTGATGGCAAACTCCAACAAATCGTAGTCCTGCTTAAGAGATTGTTGATCTTTCGAGGGTAACTTTGCAGGAGTTCTTTCATTAGCTTGTAACCTTGCCATCCTTCTTGTCAGGACTTCTAGGATGTCCTGAGATCTGTCAATAAAATAAGAAGAGGTTTCCAAAATCTCTTCTAGCCGATTATCCACTTGCAATACCTTACATCGTTCTTCCTTAATGGCCATCTGTAACTGGTGCATTCTGCTTCTCTATGCCAGGAAATGCTCCTTGAAAGGCTGCAGACTAACCTGCTGTTCCTTGGCTTCTTCTAAAGCTGTTGTTAACGAGGTGATCTGCTCTTTAAGTTCTGCCTTCTGCACTTGATATTGCCTTTCACCTTCCTCCAAGGTAGCCTTTTGCAGCTCCAAATCTCCTATCCTACCTAGCAGCTGTTTCTTTTCTGCCCTCAACTCTTGGTATTTCTGCTGTACTTTCTCCAGACATTCTTGGGCGGTCTCCATAGATCTCTTCTCTATCTAGAGGACCCAAAGTTCAGCTTTTGAAGACTTGATTTCCTCTTGTATGAATTCAAACTTTCTCTTTAACCTATTATTTTTTTCTCTTTCCTTTCTCAGGGTATCTTTGAGTTGAGAAGAAGACTTCTTCGACTGCTCAAGATCCGTCATTATTTTATTTACATTGTCCTTAGAAGCATGGATCAATGCAACCCCTGCTCTGATAGTGAACCTAGGGTCTTTGTCTGTCCCGTATACAATAGTTGTATCATTTATCATTTTACCAGACAGACCTCCGGTTTCAACTTTCCTCTCAGTCCTCTTTACTATCCTTTTCTTTTCTTTATCATAAAATATAGTGTTAAAATCCAGTACTTCTTCCCCTTTCTTCTGCTCAAATGGGATTAATCTAAGGGTGGGGACCATGGCCTATCCTGGTGTACTGACAGCAGGCGCTTCAGGAACTTGAGTGTCAGGGTTTTCCAAGTCCTGAGCCTGACTGTCCACTGTGTCAGAGGCTGATTGCTCTGTCACTGCTTGTGTCAGCTTTATCTTCTTTGCTTCCTGCTTCTTCATTTCTTCATCTATCTTCCTTTTTCTTTCTTCTTCTTCGCTTTTGGCAGCTTCTTCTGCCTTTCTGGATGCCTCTTGTGTGGCTCTTCTCTTTTCCTCCTCCTCTCCTTTTATCCAACCTTCGACCCCTTGGGCTAGCCTTCTAGCCTCTTCATTCCTTTTCCTGGTTTCCTCTTCCTCGGCCTTTGCCTGCTCGTCCTGTCCCTTTCCACCTTTGGTGGTAATTTTCTTTTTAAACCTTCTTCTTAAGGTTGTCATGTTCTGTGCGCTGCAGAAAATGGAATCCTCTCTATCCCAGTGGCTAGTGTATTCAAAATGCACATTCGCCTCTTTACAGTGCTCTGCCACCTTATTCCGGGAGTCATTCTTGTGGAAACGCATTTCCCCAAAATGGAATTTCTCCAACTCCTCTACAAATTCATCGGCCTTCTTTACCCTGGTAAAATTGTAACTTCCTAGTCTGAATGGCAAAGGAGGGTATGCTGCTTTCTTATGTTCAAATAGAAAACTCCCTATGCCATCTAGAAATACTTGTCTAACTGCCTCTTTGTGGACTACATAGTCTGTGGCATATTTAGGCAGTAGTGAGGGAGCCCTAGAGCATCCAAACATTCTGAAATATAGTCCATCCTCAGTCAAGTAATAATCAGCATACTCTTCAATCACCTGCAACGCCTCCTTTGACATGCAGTCGCAATCTTTCAAGAAAATCAGGGTGTACAATGGCATAATGAAATGCTCACACACTTCCCTGTAGTGACTGTGGTATTTATGGGCCCATAGTGGCTTGTATGCTGAGTAAACCGGTGTTCTTTCTCGGTCCCAGATGCACCTCAGGTTGGGGAAGGGTTGATTGCAAAGTATGCAATCAATCAGTATGGAGCTCATGTAGAACTCTAATTTTTTTTGAGACACCCCTCCCAAGGTTGATGCCATGCAGGTCGAGAGGCTATTGGACACAATGTTGGCCCAGTTGAAAATGGTCCTCTATGTTGCAACATAGAAAATTATCGGCATCCATTCCAATTTGAAGCTTTTACCATGGGCTCTCCCGAAAATCCTATTCAGCATCAAGGCGATGAACCTGTAAGGGGTTCTTAGACTTGTAGTGTCATATTCTCCAGTTGGCCTGGTTCTAAAGTTTTTTCCAGGCATGAGCATTCTCTTGAGTGTCTCGACGAGGTCCATCTTGATGCTTTTCAGCCAGTCTTCAGTCATATATATTTGTGCTTCTAACAAGTGGTAGGCCAGGGCTATAGGTAGCATAACCCTGTTTATCAATATTCTCCAGAATCATGGTGGTTACATCTGCCTTGGGTAGAATCCACCCAATCACCTTTGAGCATGGAAAGAGTTCAGGTCTTGTGGCAATTTTCATTAATGAAGACCTCTTGATGTTGGCATAGATATTTTCTTCTTCAAAACCTATGTCAGACACCTCTCAGCGTGTAATCAATCTGTAGATTTATCCCCACTGATATTCGGGCTCCACACCAATTATGCATTTGGTGTCTTCGTAATTATATTCGACTCTGGTGATGACTTCGAGTTCGGGTTCCTCTTCGACCGCGGGAGCCTTCTTCTTTTGACGTTTAGACATTTTAAGCTCCGAAGAATTTCCCTGTCATATACAGAAATGTATTTTAGGTTCTTGTTAGGTCATTTCTGGACAACTTTTAAAGATAAAGATAACAATATAAGCGTTTTCACCTCATCTGCGTTAAACATGACTGTAGTTATAAAAATAAGCAAAACATGCTCAAACAAATGCTCCTGCCAAAAACTAAAACCAGCTTAGTCCAACAAAGTTTGGATGTGGAAAAACAAGGCCCTCGTAAAAAATGAAAACAGTCCCGAGCCCTCTCTCAGCGCCACGACCTACACGTTACGCGGAACACCTAAGGAACCTAATCTAAAAAGCTCAAGGGAGACGCTATAGGTGATAGCATCCTAGAAGACTGTACATGCTCACCTCACGGTCCATTTTAGATTGGGTAATGCGATTCTAACCTAGACCGGTTCGGGGTTTGAATTCAACGGTGAACAGGGTCGCCCTAAGTAGTGAACTGAAAACAACACCAAGGGCCTGACTCACAAAAGGAGGGTGACTGGACCAGCGAAAACAAACCCGACATTCCCTAGGAAAGCCACGAAAGCCCTTCCTGGATGGCCAAACACAAAATGGGGCAAACTGGTGCAGACAATGTAATGGCCGTCTGCGCCAGTTTCCCCAACAATCGAGTGCAGGGTGCAAGACCATAACGGCCGCGGAAGAAAATGTCAAGTACACCACAAAGACCCCCCCCCACTGACAGTCATGCCATTCACCTTAGAATATATACATGTCAAGATGAAAACCTAAGTAAAATGCTAACCGCAGAGACGACAAAACAACTCGTCCAACTGAACGGAATGGGAAACGAGCATAAGAGCCTAACTGGCACTGCTGTGCGACTGGCGGGAGGAAAACCATTGAACTTCCACAACGGAGCCACCTAGGAGTGAGGGTACCGACAGCGGGAAGCCTGATTTACTTGATCGAAAACGATAGCGCAAAGAAAATCCCAAAATACGATAAAATAATAAACCTCCCAATTCCACTATATATACACTCTTTGGTCAACTATAATCGGCGGGAAGAAAAAGGTCATCGAGCGATAAAAAACTCAGGAATCGGTGACCAAGTCACTACTGCCTCCGTAACGGCGGACGATGAAACAGTTAGGAGAACCGCAAAAGCATCGGTAGAGAAACAAAACAATATTCACATCAGAGCTCGCAAGACTAAAGAGTCGGAGCAATAGAAAGATGGGGAGCCGCAACGACAAAACCACAAAAGACACCAAGTTCCGCAGACTGGAAAAAATCGGAGGAAAAACCAACATGACTTCGACCAAAAACATCGGCCCCGAGGAAAATAAAATCAAACTTCGCCGGAAAGACAACGCTTTTCAAAGCCGCAACGGTGAATGCTGAGGTCCCAAAGATCAGCGAAACACAAACGGCGGGGTCGAAAGAAGTTAACGCAATCATCGGGGAACTTCGCAATGCGCCATCCGCAACTGCGGAAAACGTAGATACAATATGTTTCGACGGTATTCCAACAAGCCACCGACTAAGACAAATAAATAAATAAAAGCATCAGAGAAAACAAATCTTGGATCGGACTCGGCTTCCTGTTACCTTTCCGCAAAGGCGGGCATGCAGATGACTAGACTTCCGACTTAAAAACCCTTCCGATGGCGAGGCACAACAAATAGTGAAACATCGCTGGCATACAAGTAATCGTTGCGCAAAACATCAAGCAAACCCAAAAGCTGAGCCAAAATGAAACGAAGGAGGGTCCCAAATTTTTTTGAATTTTGGGAAAATGTTGCAGCCATAACAAGTTCATATTCAAAATATGAGACTATATATAAGTATGTGTGCTAGCTTGTACTTTATATAGTACTCAAGGTAACCCTATTTTCATTTAGCTATGATTTATGAATTTATTTTATTGATTTTTTTTAAAATTTTAAATATAACATTATCCTATTAAGAAAATTGGGATGGTGTTTAAGATTTTCCATATAAGTGGTTATCATTCCTCTATATGGAGACATTAAATCCCTACCTTAAGTTGTGCAACTCACATGGATACCAATGTATCATACTCTAGAAATTATTTCAAATTATATATATATATATATTCTTAATAATTATTCTGATATATTCTTTATCATATGTAAAGATTGTCCATAAGCTTATGTTTGTAATAAGTGGCCTAGTACTTTATGATTACCTATCCAATTTGTTGATATCATATTTTTTTTTATAAGATGAGGGTTAAAAAATACTTCATACATACACTTGTTTGTAAACAAGAAGTTTTTTTTTGGTTAAGCTTTTAGTAACTTATGTTTAATTTATAAAAAAATGGTTTTATTAGTTATTATTACCATGCTTAATTTATAAAATGTGGTTTTATTAGTTATTATTATAATAAGTTGTTTGTAAACAAGCAGTTTTTTTATGATTGAACTTTTAGGAAACCATGTTTAATTTATAAAATGTGGTTTTATTAATTATTATTATAATAGGTATATTTAGATTATAATTTAAAATGGGCTAATAAAAGTATTATCCCTAAATATAATTTATAAAATATGGTTTTATTAGTTATTATTACCATGCTTAATTTATAAAATGTGGTTTTATTAGTTATTATTATAATAAGTTGTTTGTAAACAAGCAGTTTTTTTATGATTAAACTTTTGGGACAGCATGTTTAATTTATAAAATGTGGTTTTATTAATTATTATTATAATAGGTATATATAGATTATAATTTAAAATGGACTAATAAAAGTATTATCCCTAAATTGCAAGAAGATAAAACAAACTTATGAACAAAATTTATTTTATGATATTCTTTTTGAATTGAATATACATCAACTATACATAATAATTGATGATTGAAACGTAAATATAAAGCAGTTGATTACAGTTAAAAAAATATTTACAAATAACAACTTAAATAACTATACTAATAATATACTAATAATAATAATAACTGTACTACTAATAATAATAATCGTCCAATATAGATATACATATATATCCATCCATTATATCTACGCCTCTAGTATTTAGTGTGGCCTGATTAGTTCCACGACATTTACTTAATCAATTAAGACTGTAGATGGCCTCCTGGGCATAAAGAAATTGAAAGCATCACAATATAACGTACAAACGATTATGGTTACTGTATTAATCAACCGTTTCTCTTCTCCAGTCTTTGCTTTGAGACCTCAAACAAAAGGAGAAATTGAAGCAGGGACTGGAAAATAATGAATCACCATATATAGATGTATACTGAAATTACAAATATTTTTGCATGTGAAAACAAGAGTATGAAATATGAGTTTGAGATTGAATGGGGAATAATAATTAAAATAAAATGACAATAATCCTAACCTATTTCAGGTGGACCAAAATTGAAGCACTCGGCTCCCTCCTCGCACAATCCTCAATGAGAGCAGTTCGAGCAGATTGCACAACGAGGCCATTGGAATGAATCTCAAAGACCTTGGGATCTGCCCAGTCTTTAAGGCGATCCTCGTGACCCCAGGTATCAGGAATCCACACATTTCCTGCCATCTGCAAACGGTAATTCTGCAGTCTTTCTTGTGCGCCTGCACTGTAGCTACACTGTTCATCGCATTTTACAGATTCATCTTCATTATCAATTTTCTCACTGCACATTTCTGCAACGCCGTTTGCTAAAGGACGATCAATTCCTGGAACAACGTCGCGAGGTCGATTCTTGTGCGTATTCTTTTTCCCAGCGCGTTCAATTTCTTCGCAGGCTTCTGATCTTTTTCGGCACTTGATCATGATCCTCAATCCAGATGCAGATTTCAAGCTTCTTCTGCCGGAGAATCTTTTCATGTACAATGCCAGCTTTACTGCCCTACTGCTGTGCATCAACATATTGCAACCCTCCGCTGAACTAAAATAGCTGGAGAGCATACAGCATACAGCATATATAGAAAATGTTTTTTTTCGAATGACGGGCTTTGTTTTTTCTCGATAATGAAGAAATGTGTGGTCAGATCGAGAAACCCTAGCTGAAGGGAAAGATGGTTTATGTGGAGAAAAGCGAGTAAACGTGGAGCGGAGTGTGAGCATTGCGTGTCGGCTTCTCTCCCAATCAATGTTAATTCCCTTTGCGATATTTTATGAAATCGTAGAGTGGAATCTATTAAAGTAATTAAAGTCTTTTTGCGGGAGGTAGCGTGTAATGTTTGTATAATGATTGTGCCCTAAGGTCAACCACAAACATGAGAACTTTAGGATATAAGTCGTGGTCAAATCATATCCTCTTATGGTTTTATACTATATTATAAGTGAATCGCTGTGTTCTCTTTCTAGCACACTCTCTATTTGTTTGTATTAGGAGCTCAGCAATACCATGTAGAGATGCCCAACTATCTATTATGCTCATGTTATTATGATGTTTCCAAACTTTTCTGGAATTGAAAATATCTGACCTGTTTACACAGGAGTGATGATAAAGCTTGCTTACTCAACAGGCCTGTGCTATGTCAGCTATGCTTTGATGATAGAGATATGCCCATGTTTAGAGGATCTTTTCTTTGCTTGAGTTTTTTCATGTTGAAATGATCTCTTGATCGATTGTATCTTTAATTCAATAGAATAACAAGATTTGGTATTTTTTATGCTTTAAAAAAAAAAAAAGTGAATAGCCAAAAACCAATTAAGTTTCTATTTTTTAATTTTTTTTCATGGGATTTCCCATTTGTTAGGCCTCTCATGAATTTTAAAAAGTTAAATTCTCTTCCAACATACCTTGTGACTTTTAGTCAATATTTTTTTTATTATCATATGAGAAAGGTTAAAAGTCAATATTTTTATTATTATTATAGGAGAAAGGGTTATAGAAAAAATGGAATTAGGGTTTAGAGTTAATTAAATATAAAATAAGTTGTATGCAAGTTTATGGATTTGCATGGTGTAGAAATTATTTAGGAGCCTTTGGAATTATTTAGAAATGACGGAGTGGACCCTTCACCCATCATCATGGTTATTGGAAGCTATGGCACCTAAGTTTACAATTAACCTAAACCTTATTAAGCATCTATAAACATCAAAGATGTAAATTTTGTATGCTTTAAAGAACAAGACTTAAGATTGATTTAACTTGTGCCCCTTAATTAATTTGAGGGTATTTTTGTTTTATTTTTATTTATTTTATATGATGGATTTGATATTTTGGTATATAATTATGAATGTTACACTTCTTATGTATCTGAGGTTATTATTTTTTAAATTATTTTAAAATGTTATATTGGGTTTCCTTATGTCATGTGTCATGTCAAGATTAGACATAAAGCATTATATATTCCTTCATAATGGGTTGTAGTTTGTACCTTGCTTCTCTCATTGTAATAAGATAGAACAAGGTTGTAATAGACACACAACCTTAGTATGTCATGACAAATGTAAGTTCTAATGGCTTTTTAGTCATGTGGTTGCTGAGAATAAATTCTTTATGATAGATTGATTTAGGGGGGTGTTATAAATATGAGAGTATCATGATGAATTTTTATGTGTTGTCATCATAATATATGCTTGCCACTTGTTTTGGGAAGACCATCATAGTACACCATGAAAATAATGCGTAATAGGAGGAAGAAGACATATGTTATCGTGAAGGATCAGAAAAAATCCCAGTCACTCCCAATCAAAGATGAGGAACCCAAAGAAGTAATGTGGTTTTTAGTTAATAAATCCGTGAGTGAGGTGAGAAAATTAAAAAGTCTTCAACCATATGCCAAGGAAGATGGACAAGGATGATGAGATAATTAACAAAGTGCAAGAAGATGAAGTTCCATGACAAAGTGAAGAAGTTAATGGAAACATATAGCTACAAATATAGTGCACTTGGAATCACAAAGAGGATTACCACTAAAGAGAAAGAAATTTCATTTGATTTACTTGATTCCACCTTGGTTTTAGGTGTGACATTGTTGAATCAAGCAATGCACAATATGAATTTGATGAAAAACGCCAAATTGAAAACACAAGTAGGTGAGTGATGTCAAATGGATTAATTGGAAAAGATGTAAACCCATGCATAATTCTAGCATTTGTCACACTAAATAATGATGGATCATAATAGTTGTGTAAAAAAATTGAATGGTTGAGAAAGATCATAATCTAGTTTAGGTTCCCCTCTTCTTATCTATTCCCACCCAATCGGATGCGCCTTAATGCTTGCATGATGGGCGAGTCAAAGTGCTGAAGTAATAATTGAGTGATTGATCGATTAATGGAAATTCATTGCGGTGTTCTGCAGGTTCAATGCCTACTGTATCGGATGGATTCCCACGCATTGAGAGGGAAGGATGCCTGAAAGACAAACGGAAGGCCATAGGGATAGATGACCCACATTATTAATGTTGGACCATTTGATAGCAAATTTTATAGTGGCCTTAGATATTTCACAAATAAATATTTATAGAGAAATATCACTACATCTATATTATATATGGTAATGAGTGGAAGATTGCATGCAATACTAATGATATGTTATATGAGTGGTTGGTTATGCCGTTTGAAATGATCAATTTGTGCTCACGACATTCACGAGATTAATAGTTGATGTATTGTGAGCATAGATTATATTTTTGTGTTTTTTTAGTCTGCATGATATCTTTTAGTAGGACATGAGAGGAGAATATGCCAACATATGAGTTCAAATCGTGTTTAAGGAATTGAGCAACAACCAATTCAACTCTGAATTAACTCGAAGAAGTGTAAATTCTCTAACAAAGAGTTAGCGTTTTTTAGGTTGTTTTTAAGGATGAGTTGCACATGGATCCATAGATGGTGAAATCTAGGTGAAATCAACACTAAGTTACACCATTTCATGTAAACTTCTAAAGTAAGTTCATAAGATCACTTAGTGTCGAATATAAGGTATTTTTAGTGACTTATTTTCACCAA